>QGSO01000882.1:0-154205 GCA_011037825.1 Carya cathayensis | reverse complement strand
CAATGATATGTCATTTCAAAAAAAAAAAAAAAAGAGGTGGGCGAGTACTTTATTCTTTAATTTGTACGAGAATATATATCATGAGATCAGCACTATAGAACAAAGTTTTCCATCCAGCTTATATATGTTCGACCGGTAACAATGGTTTTTATCATCAACACTAAGACAATAACATAAAACAAATAAAGATAAAGGCAAGTGGAAAGATAAAAAATATAATATGCACAAAGAATATAAAATAAGTCAAAACCAAAATACAAATGTGATAAACCAATGAAAAATCATTGAAACCACAGAGAAAAATTTTAAGAAAATGTAATACTATGATATTATAAAAACATATTTACTCACACCACCGAGAATCAAATATAATGAATAAAAGAAAATAAACTTACAGAAATCAACCAAATTTTAGGAAAAACTTGAAAGGTAGATTTTTCTAAGAGAGAAATGATAAGGATTTCGAAATCATCTTGAAAGAAGACTTTGGATTTTTTTATAAGGGAAAAACTATTCACTTGAAAAAGAAACCGATGGCTAGAAATTAAAGAAACTACGTTATGGATTCGAATGGCTGATGAATTCATCTAAATTAATGGATAATTATGAGAGGAAACGAGAGAAAAATACAAGCTGTGTAACGTGCAACGAGCGAGAAAACTTTAAAAGCAAAAGCCCTAAAGTTTCACTTAAGTGGTTTTTTCATACAAATACAAATGGGCTGGGTTAAAACGCTAGGTAGTACACTATTGCTCCAATAACGATCAAAATGCGAAATGATTAAAATACTCCATATTTTAAACTAAATGGATGTTAATATAATTAGGTGTTTGATCTCTATGTGATCTCTTATTATTATACAAAATATTTTTAATATATATGCAAAAACCTATGTTTGCAATTTGAACAAGAGGGAGGCATGCCGCCTGAGCCGTTGAATGCGACTTGAAGAAGTATGGTGTCTAAGAAGAAGTGGCACCATATGATGAACTGAGCATGAAAGTTTCTGATGCATGGAAGGATATCAATGAGGATTATGTGAGGCCTACTGCTGTACTAATGGCTATCCTTAAGCGCATTCTCAATCTTTTATGAGCAATAGATGTCGTATACAATAACGAGATGAGATACCTATATACACCCATGTGGGAAAAGAGATGAAAGCTAAGGTTGAGTGCTCACCTCATATTTGGTGCCAGCTTCGGTTCCTCTAAGTCTCTGATTGAGATTGTTTTGGATGTTAAGTCTCTGATTCCTTATTTAATTACATTGCTTGCATGGAGTACCCTATGTGTCATGTTTATTGTGAAGGAAATTGTGTGGCTGACTTTTTTGCTAAGAAGGGTGCTAGAGGTTTAAATAAGGAATGGTCTGCTAATGGTGAAACTCTGCCTAGCCAATTATGAGGTCTTCTTCAAATGGACAGGCTTGGTCTTCCTTATCTGCACATCTCGTAAGCTGCCCCAAGTATGTTTTTGTTTTGGTCTCTATCTAGTTTTGATATTTTCACTTGCATTGGTTTTGGCTCTCTTCGTTTTGCAGGGTCTTGTTTTAGTGTTGTTTTTTAGAGCTTTGTTTTACGTTTTGGTTGGGATTTCTGTAATTTGTTTGGAGTTTGCAGCTGTTTTATGTTTAGAAAGTTTGACGTCTGGGTTTGGTCTTCCTTTATTATTTTGTATCCCCCTGGTGTCCATTTTGTAATCACGGTTTTTTTCCGCCACAAGTGAGGGCTATCAATAAAATTGGGAGTACCATCCTCTTTCTTAAAAAAAAAACTTATCTCAAATAATTTATTGAAGAGATTTACTATTTTTTCAATTTTTAATAAAAAAAACTCATTTCAGCCTATTTTATACATTTAGTCTAAAGAGTTAAACTCATATCAATTTAAAAAATTTAAATCCATCTTGATGAGATCTATAAAATAGTATTAAAAATGATATTTTAATCGAAAAATGCTACAAAAAACTTCATTGATTTTGTTTTTATTTTTATTTTTTATTTAGTGATTAATGGATTATTCTTTAATAAATTTACATATTTTTTAAATTTTAAAATGATTTAAAAAATATTTAAAAAAAATACAATTAAACTGTTAGTTCAATGCAAGGATCATCTCAAAGGTGTGAAAAGTGATTCAAGCATTGTACAAAAAGGTATCTCCATCAGGACACTACATGTGAGAAGTAATTAAATATTCAAATTTAAATTAGCATTATTTTTAATAAAATATACTTTTTAACCAATTACGTTATATTAATATACATATTAATACATAATTATACTTATAATTAGATTTTTCCAATTAAATAAAAGATGACCGGTACTTCCAATTTAGCCGCAGGTAGATATTTACAGTACAGGATAGTGATTAATAAGGGCTCGTTTGATTGGTTGTTAGACTCATCAGTTCATTCAATATTCAAATACATTTAATTTCTTTTGAGACTTTGTGAGATACAACGTTTATAAAAGTTAAAACCATCTATCCATATCTGACTTTTTCTCTTTTTCTTCTTCTTATTCTTCTTCTTCTTATTCTTCTTTTTTTAATTAATTAATTTATATATATTTTTTATTTTTAGTCAAAAATAAATTACAAGAAGACAAAAATATCTACTTCAATTTTTTTTTTATCTATAGTAAATCCAGAGCCCGCTTAAGAAAGAGAAAAATGTCTCGAGCACTAGACGACTCAAGATTTTTTTTCTATTGAATTATATGTATTTTTTTTATTACTAATTAAATAATATATAAATAAATAATAGAATAAAATGTGGGCATGATATTGTTATAATTTTATTGATAATTATTTTTATAAGTTTGGAGTAAGAAAATTTTGTTTTTATAGCACGAAGAATATTTGGTTTTCAATTGGAAAACTCTACTTGCAGACCATTCGGTGCACCTGGCAATAGAAACAGTGCGTTTTGGCAAAAGAAAAATGGACACAGACAAAACAAATGGATGAAAATTTATGAACTTGGCGTTTTTATTTTTTCCCTTTCTTCTCTCCGATCTTCATCTCCCAATCTTCTCTCTGTTTTTCTCTTTGTTCTCTTCTATCATTTACATCACTCCCTCTAGTGAATGTTACCGCCGACGAACTTGTCATAGCCACCCTCACAATTGGCGCCGCCTCCCATGCCAGAGAAGAAGGCATTTTGACCTCTTATGCACTACTCTTCGCAACACTTTTCTCTCTTTGGAAAGATTGTAAAGCACCAACACAATTAAGACCGCCTTTAGCCGTTATAATTGACCGTCCTTAGCCGTCAATTATGACCGCCTTTAGCTGTCAATTAAGATTTAAGCTATACCTAAACTCCTTTATACTCCTATATATATGGGTATCATTCAAGGTTTTCAATATTGAATATTCTTACGCATTTTTTCATCTCTCTTTCTCTCTCTCTCTCTCTTTGTCTTTCCCTCTATTTCTTTTCATTAGTTTCATAACACGTTATCAGTACGAAAGTTCTGTTGGTTCTGAAGCAAGTGGTCTTCTACTTCAAGTAAGTTTTTCAAAATATTATTTGCAATCCCCAAAGTGAATATTAAAGATTATATTCTTTATTATTACTTAATAAAATTCTACGTTTATTCACATAGTTTATATCTCAGTTATATCTATGGTGAATTAAAATTTCCATAATTTACATTTCAATTATATCTGTGGTTAATTTTTATTTACATAGTTTATATACAAGTTCTATTTATTTTTTTTATACTTGTTATGAATTATTGATGATAAGATTTATCTTGAAATAGAAGTGGAACATCCCTGAAGGATCGCCCTAAATCAATAATTTTATTGAGTATCTCATAATAAAAGATCTATTGATTCTATGAGATAGTTTAAAGGAGTGATATATGTACCAAAAGATCTAGATCCTCCCAAAAGCTCGTTATGATTAATGCACCTGAAGCTGCATAATTGAAATTGTGTAAAGAAAAGCCATTAAATAATATATGTTTACAATGAATGCCTCAAATTTGCTCCTGAAGTAGCAATATCAAGTACGAAAGTTTACAAGATATGCTAAATTCATATCTTATCTTCTAGTGGCTGAGCAAAATAATGAGTTTTTGTTAAGAAATAATTAGTCACGTCCTACTAGTTCTACATCATTCTTTGAAGTGAATGGTGTTGAATTTATATCATTCTTTAGAAGCGAATGTTGCATTTTTTTCAAAGAAACTGTTTGGACGTGGTAATGAATATCTTTATAATACTTCTATGATTTTGGACCAGAAACTCGTATTGGAAAAACTACCAGCTTTCTCTTTGATATGATATTATACAACTATTGAATCAAATATTATTATGCATCAAAAGTGACATGATTCAAAATATTTGTATGTTTTTCATGATTAACTTGATCATCTGAAATCAATTATGATAAGTCGAATAATTTTCATATGGACGTCTATAAAAGAACCAGAATATTCTTTTACTATAATGTCTTTCCACCATGAGCCGAAATAAAAATTTGTTTGAAACAAATAAAATGAAATAATTCGATGTTATCTTAATTATCATAGGTGAACTAGAAGTTCAGATGATAAATAATTTATGGATGTAATAAGATAAAAATGTCTCATATTCAAGCTGCTAAAATCTTAGCGAGGATTGAAGTTCTCGTAGGACAATTAAGAAATTTAGCAGTCTAATGAACATAAGACATGTCTAAAAGAGTGGGAGACCTATTGATACAAAAGATAAAGCATCCTGAAAGAGAAAAGCACAAAGAAAAGAAATTGATGCTCCTGAAGAGGCGATACCCACAAAACAAGCAATAAGATTCATCCAAACTTTCTGTACAAAATTTTCTCATAATAAAAACTCCTGAAGAGTATAATTATCTTGAAGAGTATCTCCTGAAGAGGTTTTTCATGAAATGTCTTCCCTTGAAAAGGGAGAGATACCTGAAAATAATGAGATCTCGATACATTTCATGAGTATTAGAGAAATTTTGGATAGAAATAAAATCGTTGTCGACAACATATTTTCATAAAAGATGGCACTTGACATTACAAGAAATAATGAAGAAAGTGAGCCAAAACCGTCGAAGAATACTGACGTAAAAATATTGGCCAAAATAGAAAGAAATAATTCCTGCAGAATTGATATCACTAGTAAAATGTGATATATATGGACTTGTAGTCCAAACACCTAAGAGATGATGCTTGTTGAATATCAGTGGGTATTTGTATAAAGGAAATGAAAATGTAATATATAAATCACAAGTCGGTTTCTCGCAGAAACAATATTGATATGCTTTTGAAGTTGATGAAATTATATTGAGGTTTTTATTAGCTTGATAGTTACCAAGAGTTTGGGTATGCATGATTAACTGCATATTTATATGGATCACTAGATATGAAATGCATGAAGCATATAGTCCTGAAGTACTTATTCTATTAAGTTTCAAAAATCCTAATATGATCTAAAACAATCTAAACGTATGTGGAACAAGCTATTTTTTCATATATTTTAA
Organism: Carya cathayensis; assembly: GCA_011037825.1. NCBI lineage: Eukaryota > Viridiplantae > Streptophyta > Magnoliopsida > Fagales > Juglandaceae > Carya > Carya cathayensis. The sequence goes on along the minus strand of QGSO01000882.1, from coordinate 148,704 downwards.
GTATATATATTAGCTTTTATTGCAGTTTATATAGATTATTTAAATGTCATTGGGACTCTCGAAGAGTTCATGAAAACTGCACATATTTAAAATATAAATCAGAAACCCTTTCGACTTCAAGGGGAAGATAAATGAAATTATTAATTCTGAAATACCATCTTTTAAATGCAATTAGTATTTCATATTTATATTACGATTTTGTAAAAAATGTTCATGATTAAAGGATAAATAAAATGGAGCACATGGAACATCTACCAGAAGATAGAAATACAATGTGAGTATTTGTGAAATATTATTTTATTATCTCAAAACAAAATTATAGAAATTTGAGGCTCTTCGCTCATTCTTTAAACAATCTTGCTCTTCAAAAATTTGCATGACATCTATGTCTAAAGGAGTAGGCAATCGAAAAGAAGAGTCAAGTAAGGACTTTAAATTCCTATTCTCTTGCTTTATTGCTCCTATCTTTATGTTGGACTCTAGAAGAAGTCGGTGAAAGATAGAAATTTTCTCGTTGAGTTTGTCAACCTCACAAGTTTTGGATTGTAGTCACCGAGAAAATGCCACAATGGTTGATGAGTATCAGGTACCAAGACTCACAAGCTCGTAGATAGCATCATCATCTGACTTATTAGTCAGATCATTATTGTATTGTATTATAGCACCTGTAACAGCCCGCTAAAATAATCAGTTTTGGATTCTTTCCCGACAGCAATCACATCTCTCTCGTCTTTACCCTCATCTGGAATCACGCGTATAGATTATCTTTTCCGTAAATCACGTAATTTGTTCTTCACCGACAGCTGTAAAATCATGAACAGTTTTATCCTAAGCGTTGTACCTCGATGGCGTTTTCCCGGATCTTATCCATCGAATTTCAAAGTATTAGATAAGCTTGTTTTTAAAGTAGCACAATTATAATAATTTAATGAGCTCTGAAAATATTATAATTGTGGATAATTACTTAGATTAAATATTTTAGTTGTTTTAAGATATTAAGATGTTTAATTTTACGTTGAAAACTCTTATTTAAATTAATTGGTTTTATCATCTTCGATTAATTAACGGTACTTTATCATTTTATATAATGATGAGGAAATATTATTTTATAAATTTTAGTTTATAAAATAATATTCTACCTTAATTCATCGTGGTGTTTTATTTAAAGTGTTTTATTTAAAATAAAACATTTACGCGTTTTTAATCAGTGTTTTAATTCACCGTTGAATTATTTGAGGATCCCAAAACGTAGGATTGAAGTTTATTACCTAGGCTCCTACCCTTTTTCCTTCATTTTTCCTTTTTTCTTTTTTTTTCTTCTCTTTCCTCTCCTTCTCTCCATGGTCGACTTACACCCTTCCACCATAGCTGATCGGTTCTAGCTTCCTACCGGCGCCACCTCCGGCCGCCGTGCCTCACCTCCACCTCCGGCATGTCCCTCCCTCACCGGCGAACACATCTGCACCGGAGGTGTGCAACGCCGGCCACCAATTCTCTCTCTCTTCCCGTGCTCTTCCTTCTTGTCTCATTACCGTCGCCGCCCCTTTGACCGCCCGTTTCTCCGCCGTCCGGTGGAGGTGTCGTACACCACCCCCGCCATTCTCTTCCCCTTTCACCATAGTTCATACACACCAATTTTCAGAGCCATCGGACCAGCCGTTAGTCGCCGAGAGCCCCCGGAAGTTGCTGCCCCTGCCCTGTTTTCTCCCCTGTTGCCGATTTCTTTCTCCGCCCAGAACCGCCGCTCGCCGGCGGCGTGGACTACACCACCCACCCAGATTTCTTCCCCTCTCACCGGTGAACATCCCCTCCAAGTTTCACCTCCATCCGAGCCACGGTTAGCCGCCACTCTCGCCTCCAAACAAATGGGTTTTTAAGGCTTTTCACCATTTTGGACCACCATACACGGCCAAATCAGCCACCAAGCACCACCATTGGATTCACCACATCAAGGGCTTCCTCCCCATGTCTTTCTTTTTCCCAAACTCTCACTTTTTCTCATATGGGTTTCTCAAAACACCCGTTCGGTTGCACCACCGTGCGCCGCCGTACACGGCCACCCGTGGTGTTTCACCACCACCATCTTGTTCCTCTCATCCTCATGAACCTCTCCAAGAAATTTCATGGCCAACGGAGCTTCGTAGAGCTCACACTCTCCCGCACTCTCCAAGGCCAAAAATGGTTTCAAACGGCCGATCTGCCGCCGTTAGCCACCGTCCGACCACCACCTCGCCACCACAGCTCCACCACATGTTCCTCTACCTTTCCCTAGCTTTCCATGAAGTTCTATGGCTTTTCGCTACCTCGCGTCTCCTCCGCTCACCGTTCGGAGTTACTGTTCACGGCGTGATGCCGCCGTGCTCCGCCACCTTTGACCATCACAAGGCGACCGTGAGTCTTCCAAGACCACGCCTAGCCTTTCTCAAGCCCAAACTACCACTTTATGTGGTGGACAGACACCGTACCGCCACGTATGCTCCTCCGACGCATGTTCGTGACGAGCAGCGAGCGACGCACGGGTTATCCCGTCGATGGTATAACCCTCTATCTTTAGTTATTTATGTTTAACATAGTTGATTTGGTTGGCTGTAGACTGTGTAGTTAGTGTTTGTGGAGTTCGCTGCGTAGTTGTGAAACGAAGTGTGGTTGTGAAGTGTTAGGCTTGATTTTGTAGTTTTGTGGACTGTGCTGTGAAGTATAGGCGTGAGATGGATGCCGTAGATGTGATACGGCGGGTTGTGTGAAGAGAATACGCGTGTAGCGTATTCTGTGTAATGCAGCGACGCGCCGCGCGACGTGCGCTGTAGTGATGTGGGTCGTAGAAGGAAGGGAGTACGCATGTAGTGTACTCCGTGTGGTATGGCGATGCATCGTGTGATGTGCATCGTGTTGATGAGTGTTGTAGCGAAGGAAGTACGCGTAGCGCGTACTCCGTGTCGCGTAGCGATGCACCGTGAGACGTGTATCGCAGTGATGGGTTTTGTAGTGTGAATGGAAGAGAGTTCACGTGAGTGTACTCTGTACTAAGTCGTGATACACCGGATGGCGTGTCACGAAGGGTTGGATGGCGTAGCAGAGAAGTGTGGAGCGTATGGTGTAATGTTGGGAAACTGTATGACAGTGTCCCGAAGCAGTGATGATATGGATTATAGTCCGGGATGACTGGTGTCATCTTGTGGTTGACTATGGCTAAGAGTATATGGATTGAGAAATGAGTTGTTTGTTTGGTTGTTATTGATAATTTTAATGAACTTGTTTTAGTGCAAAGGCTTTCTGAAGTCAATTTATCTCTTCCGAGTATAGTGAAACCTCAAGTTGGCCGTGGTGTTGCAAGTGCTTACAATATGGCAATTGAGTTCAGAAGTGAAAATCTTAAGGACTTGAGTGTTCCTCTTCCAGCTGTTGTGCAGTTCCTCGTGTCTCGCGCTCTATTCTCATAGAACGCGACGATCGAGGTAAGTTAGCCTCTAACTTACTATCAGTTTATTGTGTATGTGTGATGGGTAAGAGAACTACAATTTATGTATGTATGTTATCGTATATGCCATGTCATGCTATGTCATTACATGTTTATCTGCTACGTATGATTTAATCTCTCATGAATAATTATCTGTTACATAATCTTTTCTGTCATACAATGATGTATGTTATAAGTATGCCATGTTAAGTATGCCATGAAATGTTATGATTAAATCATATTGTGCCATTTACAAGTATACGCCATGTTAGAAAAGTATATGATATTAATTAATATCTCATGCATTAAGAAAGATAAGACATGTTATGTTACGTATAATACGTGGGGCCACAACAACTGTGGAGTACGTATTATATTTTATGTTACGTGAATACGTGGGGCCACAACAACTGTGGAGTACGTATTATATTTAATGTTACGTATATACGTGGGGCCACAACAACTGTGGAGTACGTATTATATTTTTATGTTACGTGTATACGTGGGGCCACAACAACTGTGGAGTACGTATTATTTTTTATGTTACGTGTATACGTGGGGCCACAACAACTGTGGAGTACGTATTATATTTTATGTTACGTGTATACGTGGGGCCACAACAACTGTGGAGTACGTATTATATTTTATGTTACGTGTATACGTGGGGCCACAACAACTGTGGAGTACGTATTATATTTTATGTTACGTGTATACGTGGGGCCACAACAACTGTGGAGTACGTATTATATTTTATGTTACGTGTATACGTGGGGCCACAACAACTGTGGAGTACGTATTATATTTTATGTTACGTGTATACGTGGGGCCACAACAACTGTGGAGTACGTATTATATTTTATGTTACGTGTATACGTGGGGCCACAACAACTGTGGAGTACGTATTATATTTTATGTTACGTGTATACGTGGGGCCACAACAACTGTGGAGTACGTATTATATTTTATGTTACGTGTATACGTGGGGCCACAACAACTGTGGAGTACGTATTATATTTTATGTTACGTGTATTCATGGGGCCACAACAACTGTGGAGCATGAAGTATGGGGCCACAACAACTGTGGAGCATACACTACGTGAGACACAGCAATTGTGACACGTAGAATACGTGGGGCCACAACAACTGTGGAGTACGTATTAAGTCAAGTTTCAGATCAAGTGCATGATAAGTCAAGTTTCAGATCAAGTTCATGTTTTGTTATGTACACGTACATGTTATGTTCATGATCAAGTTATGTTCCAAGTTCATGTTCACATCATGTTAAGTTCACGTTTACAGTATGTCTCAAGTTCACGTTTATGTCATGATATGTTCAAGTTTATGTTATTTTCAAGTTCATATTTATGTTATGCATGTTTACGTTCATGCTACATTTCAAGTCCATGTTATGTTTTAAACTCAAGTTCATGTCATGTTAAGTCAAGTTCAGTTCACGTTTAAGTTCTGGTTATGTCATGTTATATGTCAAGTTATGCTATGCTTATGTACGACTTTACTTATGCATTTATGCTTTTACTGCCATGCATGCATCTTTAACCTGTGTGTGAGTTTTATGTTAACTTACTGAGATTTGTAATCAAATCTCACTGTGGTAGTCCCAACTACCATTCCCCCCGAATGGTAGATCTTGTTACAGGACCCAAAGAAGAATTGGAATCTGACCATCTGAATACGGTCATCTAGGCTACGGTGCGATGTTGATGATGGTATAGTATTTAACTTAGGTTAATGCTTGTACTTTTGGAGTTGTATCTCAAGTATTCTTTTGATCACAACCATTTTGGACTAGTGTAGTGATCACGGCTTTTTAGTATGTTTTTATGTATGAAATATGTTTCAAGTATTTGGGATATTTTTAGTTTGGTGCATAGTATTGCTAAAGAAAAAAAAAAATAATCCGCTGCGAATATTGCATAATGCTAGATGCATGTTAGGAACATTGCATCTTATATGTCATGAACGGGGGCAGGTAACCTTGTGTTGCATGTTTCGACGCTTCAAATGTCCGTTCAATCCCAAGCGGAAATTGGGGGCGTCACAGCACCTATGGTAAAAGCAGAAACAACTGGTGAACGAGGTGTAGAATATCTCATATATTGGTCACGAGAAGATTGTTGGACCATTGCAGAGTAAGAATGCAGAGTAAGAATGCAGACTAATTACATAAAAGTGAAGAAGATGGGATGCGAATGAAGATGAGCTGAATATTTTTTTTATAGACAAATTTATGAAAGTAAGACAAAATTATATATATTGATAAACGATACGCTAAACACAGATATCCTACAGTTATTAAAAGCAGCTTGCCCTTTCTCTCTTTGAAGTTGGACATTTTCATATATCCACAACGAGATTAAATGCAGCTTGTCCCTATTCTCTAAGTATTTGGACTTCTTCAAATATCCATTGTTGCTAATCCTGAAGATCACGAGTATACTGTTTTAGCGCCTTATTCTCCTCCTTCAGTTTCTTGTTCTTAAGACTCTTCGCAGAGAGCTTCTAACGCAATTAAAATATTTGATTATTGAGTTGGTTGATCTCATTCACTTTAGCTAATAACTTCCAAGACATGGTTGTAATAGAGGTAGAATATTGAGCACTAAGAAATCTTGATTTTGAAACGACATCAGAATAACTCATTCTAGAAAAATGAATCTCTGCTCCTACCATAAGAGCAACATCCTTATATGAGTAAAATGAAGGATAAAGCATCTCTATTGCTTCACAGCGTCTCTCGTGAAGCATATCTCTATAAGAGACAAGAGATGTAGTATCATAGTCCTGAGGTGCCTGACAGCTACAAAAGAGCTGTAAAATCCTGCGGTGCTTGTCTGGTTTAGAAATGTGGCTACTATTTTTGTTGAATATGGAGGTTGGCAGCTTAATTTTGATGATTTCTCCACTAACTATGTTATTTACAAGAACTCCAGAAGAGAACAACTCTAAAAGAGTAGTGAATTTAATGTTAAAACGATCTTGAATCAATATGACGAATTTGTTTACCAAAACATTATCAACTACATCATTTAAAGAGTTGGTACACAATATTGAGATGCATCAACCAAAGAATTTTCACTATAAAGTCTTGAAGAACTTTTATATGGACAAAGCTCATCCTCTGAGTACTCCAATGGTTGTTCGCTCACTTGATGTACAGAAAGACTCATTTCATCATTGTGAAGACAATGGAGAAATTCTTAGTCCTAAAGTACCTTATCTCAGTGCAATTGGAGCTCTGATGTATTTTGCAAATTGCACTCAGTCTGATATTGCATTAGCAATTAATTTACTTGCAAGATATAGTTCCGCACCAACTCGAAGACATTGGAGTGGTATTAAACATGTCGTTCATTACCTCCGAGGTAAGATTGATATGAGATTATTTTATCAACATGGATCAAGTCCACAATTAGTTGGATATATGGATGCAGGCTATCTTTTAGATCCACACAGAGAGATGATTGCAATTCATGAGAAGAAATGTGAAATTGATGTCAAGCAGATACGATCAAGTGATAATTTGGCAGATTTATTCACTAAGGCATTATCAACTGCAACATTTAAGAAGATTGTGCAGAACATTGAAATGCGAAGACTTCAAAACCTATCATAATGTACTTTTCAGGGAGAGTAAATGTTTTGAAGACTAGTGTTGATTATACTTTTTTTCCCATTGGGTTTTCCTTTGCAAGGTTTTAATGAGACAATCCTAAAGCGTTTGGCGGTACGCATGAATACTGTACTCTTTTTCCTTCACCATTGGTTTTTTTCCCACAGGATTTTTCCTTGGCAAGGTTTTAATGAGGCATATTCTTTATGTATGGTCATCCAAAGAAGGAGTGTTATAAACGGATTTGTATGACCATCTTTAGCTGTCAATTAAGACCATGTTTAGCCATCAATTAAGACTGCCCTTAGCCGTCATAATTGACAGTCCTTAGCCTTCAATTATGACCGCCCTTAGCTGTCATAATTGACCGCCGCCGTCAATTAAGACTTAAACTATACCTAAACTCTTTTGTACTCATATATATATGGGTATCATTTAAGGTTTTTAATATTGAATAATCCTACGCATTCTTTCATCTCTATTTCTTTCTCTCTTTATGTCTTTCCCTCTCTCTTTTTTCATTAGTTTCATAACAAAAATCTATTTTTTCATTCTCCTCATTCTCTATTTTCTACATCAACTTATGTTATATTTCATATTTTCTATCATGGTGTTAGAGCCTTTAGATAACAACAAGCTTAATGTTGTGAATTTTTTTTAGGTTCTTCTGCTAGTTTTATTTCTTAATAAAATTTCATACCCGTTAAATCATATTTCATCTCAAATCAATGTATTAGGAGTACTTTTACTAGCTGTGAACCTGTTTTATTTGGTTTTGGTGTATTGTTAGCAATGTTTGAAGCACAAGACCTATTTAATTTGGCCTTTTGATTCGGTGCTATAGTTGATCAAGGTCAGATGTAGCCCATTATCGATTTGATCTTTTGGCCTATTGTAAACCCATTGATGGTCATAATTCCAGATTTGATGTTCCAGCCACCAACCACTTCATCACTAATGCTACTTTCATCATATCATCAATAATCAACCAACAATATGAATGCTACACTTAAAGTTTCAAATCCAAGATTTCAAAGCTCCCCACCTCAAACTTTAAAGATAATTATCAGGTCAAAAAGTTGATCCTTGATTTGATTACATAATTATCAAATCAACTTATTTGAATTTCATAATTATTAAATCAAGAGATTTTATTTTTCAATTTATTTACCTTAATCTCATTTTTATATAATTTTCCTATAAATAGGAATTAATGCTTTGTATTCAATTGCACTTGAGAATAACAAAGATATAGCCCTCAAAGTCTATCTCCCTCATTCTCCTCTTTTTCTCTACTGTCTCTCAATTTATATTATATTTTATATATTCTATCATAGTTTCGAGTCCTTTGCTACTGCCAAATTTAATCTTGTGGATTATTTCGTTTAAAGTTCCTTTGCATATTTTACATCTCACAAAATTTGCATTGTTGTTTAACCATATTTCATTTCAAATCAACGCATGTTGAGTACCTTTACTAGTTGTGAGCCTTTTTATTAAATTTTGGTATGTTATGAGCATTGTTTGGAGTCTCAACCTCATTTGTGGCCTTTTGATTTAGCCCTAGTTGACCAAAATAGTACATAGCCCATTGTTGGCTCAATTTTTCGGTCTATTGTTAGCTCATTATTATCTTTGGCCCATTATCAACCCATCGTTGACCATAACTCTATATTCGATGTTCTACCCGCCAATTGCTTCATCACCAATGTTGCTTTTATTATCTCATTGGCAATCAATCAACATTACAAAGGCCACACTCATGTTTCCACCTTGAGTTTGAGGGGATGAAGATAATATCAAATCAATGTTAATTTCATTATTATCCTGATTTGACCACCTAATTATCAAATCAAAATATTACATGTACAAAGATATTTACCTTATCTCATTTCCATGTAATTTTTTTTTCATAAATAGGGACCAATATTTTATATTCAATTACACTTGAGAATATTAAAGATATAACCCTTAAAGTCTATCACTCTCATTTTCCTCTTTCTTTCTTCGCTATCTCAACTTATATTATGTTTTATATTTTTTTATCATAGTATCAGAGCTATGGACTAACACCAAACTCGATTATGTGGATTATTTCATTTAAATTTTTTCTTCTAGTTTTACCTCATAACATTTGCATCAATGTTAAACCATATTTAATTTAAAATCAATACATTTGAAGTATCTTTACTAATTTTTAGCATTTTTTTTTAATTTGGTTTTGGTTTATTATGAGAACTGTTTGAAGCCCCAGATCCATTTTGGCCTTTGATTTGGTGCTAAAGTTGACCTAAGTCATATGTAGCCCATTGTTGACTTTGCCCCATTATCAACCCATTGCTTGTCATAACTCCAGAGTTGATATTCTAGCTGTCAGTCACTTTATCATCAACAATACTTTTATCATCTCATTGGTGATCAATCAATAATATGTTGACTACACTAAAATTTCAAACTCAAGATTTCAAAGTTCTTATCTTGAATTTCAGGGGGTGTTGAACATAGTATCAAATCGATAACTTCATTTGATTATTATTCTGATTTGATTACATAATTATTTTATTTTCATAATTATCATATCAAGACATTTTTTTTTTCGTAGATATCTACTATATATCATGTCCATGTAATTTTTCTATAATTACGGACCAATGCTTTGTATTCAATTACACTTGAGAATAGTAAAGATCTTGCCATCAAAGTTTATCTTCCTCATTCTCTTCTTTCTCTCTTCTCTATCTCAATTTATGCTATGTTATATATATATATATATATATATATATATATATATATTTATATAATTTTATCACTTATTGATTTGATATTATCTTCAACATTCCCCACAAACTCAAATGTGTGAATTTTGAAATCTTGAATTTGAAACTTGAGTGTAACCTTCATATGGTTGATTGATTGTCGATTAGATGATGCAAATAGCATTGGTGAAGATGCGATTGGTAGTTGCAACATTAAATTTGGGTTTGTGTCCAACAAAAAATTTGATAATTATAGAATCAAATCAGGATAATAATCAAATCAATATGGATTAAATCAACATATTGATTTCATTATTATCTTTAACCTCGAAAAAAATTTCACTATTTCTTTTTAGTACTTGCATACATTTTCATTGATGGAGTATTTTTGATTAATCAATTAATTAATAGTTTGATTATTTGGACGTTCCACTAGGTACATATATGTGGTCGAAAATTAGCTTCATGAAAACGTTTTTTCTTTCTTTTTTATGACAATTGTGTAGGAGTATCGTTCTTGTACAAATTTATTGATGTTAGTGAATTTGTGTGGAGTTACCAACACACCGCACGTGAGTAATATATATCCATGATTGTGCAAATGATCACAATTTGTAGGCGCAGGTAACCCATATTTCTAAAGTACACGAAGCTGAAGAATTGATAGCAGATGTGAGAAGAGAGTTATTAGCCCTTGCAAATCAACCTTCTAGCAGCTGAACCTCATTGATGTACTTTAGCACTTGGGGGTGTCATACCACTTTGAAAGTGTTGTGGACGTGTTTCACCGCTACTTACATGCGATCATCTGCAATCAAAGAGTTGAGCGGCTTGGGAGTTCTGAGGAACGCCTTCGATGCCTAAGTTAGTAATCATAATAGAAAACTGCCTTTTCTATCCCAGTAAATCAGATGACCTTCATGTATTTGAGCAATATGTATATATAGAACCCGTGAGGTTTTTGTTACCATGAGATAGCGGGCTTATCCGTTATTCAAAATTTGAGATATAAAGCTTATCTACACACGGATGAACAAATGATCGGATTGCTCTCCTTGCTCTAAAGACTCTCAAACAGTTGTTCTATCAATGGTCAGGATGGATTAGGTCCTCAAGGTGAATCTTAGACTATTGGCCCAAGTTGTACCTCAGGCCCATAGGGTGGATCTAGGTCTATTGTACCCAAATCGTACCCTAGGCTTGTAAGGCAGCCCAAATAGGTATTAATCCCCTTCCAGTTAGCATGTGAAACTTGTAATTATAGTGTGCCCCTTCGTCATCTGGGTTTTCCATCATTTATGCCCCTTTGTCAAATGTTGTTTCACTTTCGCGCTCTTTTGCACCTCAAAACGTGGATACTTATAGTTTCCTTTCACTTTCTTTCCCACTTCTCCTCTTTCGATTTTGACTCTCTCATTTCTTCTCTCGAGTGCTCTATTGTCCATGCATTCCCTTTCTCAACATTCACTGCAAATTTATGGCTTCGAAGAGCAATCTTGCGGCTTCTTCCTGTGAGGCTGGTTCCTCGTGACTTCGCGATCCCCTTATTTGTCCAAAGAGGCCGCTGCTAAACCTAACAAGGAAGGGGAGGATGCCCCTTGTTCTATTTTTGAGGGTCATCAATGGTCCTCAACTATTTCTCGTTGCAAACGAGACACTGCGCGGGATAGTTTCAACATTCTTGATTCGGTGACCCTTGGACTGGCTGACTAGCACCATGGAGTCGTCGATGCAAGAGGTATGGTCATTTCTGTTGCCCTATATATGTCCATGTTTGCAAAGGGGCTTTGTTTGCCCTTTGTACGACCTGTCTGTGACGTTTTAGAAGTCATGCGGCTTGGCCCGACCCAATTGATGCCTGATGCGTTCTTTGGCAGCGAGTGTTGGAACCTACGGGCGTTGGATACCATGATCTCACGGCTCGTGAGCTCCTCTCTCTTCATGGATTTAGATGCTTGGATGGGACTTGCAGTTTCAGGTCCCACAATAAGATAGTCCAGTTAGAGCATAAATATTCCTATGCCAAGGATTGGTAGAGGAAATTTTTCTTTGTTTCAAGCGAAGGTTGGGAATTTCCCGCAGAAGAGACCTTGAACCACAAATTTCCCATTAAGACTTCTTGGTCTTCGGTTCCTGAAGAGTATCGATTTGAGATTATCCTTTCTACTCATTTTGGGTATAGCCTCACGTACAACTATAGAAACAAATAATGTGATCAAACCACTTTAAATAAGAAGCATGGAAAGCAAACCGCTTGTGTTCGATTGGATACAGATCTAGTCTACAAAAATATTTGAGCGCTCAGAACGTGATATAGGTGGCCTTGATGCGATTTTAAAGAAAGGATTCGTTCATCTCAAAGATGTACTCTTCTTGGCATTCTTTGTTTGTTTTTTGACATTTTCAAACAAAAATTCCTTGCAGAAGTTTCAAACGATTTAAACGAACCAATTAAATTTACAAGAATATATTAGAAATAAATATTGTTTCTAAAGAATAAAGCCACATCACACCATTTTATCCAATAAAACTGACTAAGTACGTACTTGTCCTAGAAAAAGATCAGGATGATTGGTGGTGTGGTTTATTGGCAGAGGAACTGACATTGTTGAAAAAAATGAGAGCACTCACTTATATATATTATATAACAAGTTTTTCATCATAAAAATTATTGAAAAAGGAAAACACTATAGACACAAAATGATCACACAAATGGATCCCACAGACTAACGTGGGAGTGTGCCACATCTTCCCCTATTTTTTTCCCACATCTTCCCCTATTTTTTTCCTCTCCATTTCTCTCCCCACCAATTTTTTTTCTCCCCCTCCCCCCGTGCCCTATCTCCCGCGCCGGCCATGAAGGCCATCGTTGCTTGCTGTGCGCCAAGGTGCTCAGGGGCATTGCTCTGGGAACAGAAAACACCGGCAGTCTACATGGTGGCCACTGGCACCCTTGCTGCACCTTGGCGCGACTTGGCCTAGGAGTTAATGGCCACTACTGTGCTCGTGAAAGATCTAGTGGCTAGGCGGTCGAGGATCAATGGACCACAAGGTGGCCGCTGCGCCCCTCCCCTGTCGCACCGCAGCTAGGCAAGACTTCCATCTCGTGTGCAAGGAGAGGTACACAAGGGAGAGCTCCATTCACGACCCCCGCTGTAGGGGGCCGTCATGGCTACCGTCATAAACCGTCGACAGTCATTGGTGGTCAGTGTGGTGGCTGGTGGAGGAAAGGGGAGGAGGGGAGAGCACAGAGAAGGGGAGAAATAGGGAGATAGAGAGAGAGAGAGAAAAAAAGTGACATAGCACACTGCTAGTTTGCCATATCAGTGTGTGGGATCCATTTGTGGGATTCCTTTATATCTCTAGCAGTTCTATTTGAAAACATTAAGGATATATATATACTAGGTAGGAGCAACGTGTGTGACACCCCGTTTTTACGTGTATTTTCACTAAAGGAATATTTTAATTTAATTAATATAATAGTTCTTGTATTTTAAATAATCGGATTTTAATTGGATTTTAATTGCTGTTGAGTTTAAATTGCTGTTTAATTTATTTTAGCTTGTTTTTGGATTTAAAATTTAATAGTTAGTTTTCTCTAGTTATTTAATATATTTTAGCTTTACGATGTGTTTAAAATATTTTCTTGGTTTTATTGCTTTTAAAGTTATTTTCGTTGGATTAGTTGTTGGACTCCAGAAGTGAGGATTGGATCTCATTTCTTTTCCTCCATCTTTTCTTTTCTCTTTTTCCTTTTTCCTTCTTCACTTTTTTCTTTCTTTTTCTTTCTTTTTTTCTTTCTTTTTCTCCTTCCCCACGGTTTCCCCTTCCCCCCATGCTTCTTTCTTCTCTCTCTCTCCTCACCCACGCCGTCTAGCTCCCCACCGCCCAGACCTGCCGCCGCCAGCCGACATGGCCGACATAGCCACCACCGTCCGACTCCCCTCCAGCCGGTGAACATCCCCACCAAATATCTCCCCCATCCGGCCAGCTGTTAGCCATCTAGAGCACATTTAAGCCGCATGGTTTTGAGTCGTTTCCGGCGCCGTCGCACCACCTCCAGCCACCATCTCTTCACCACTTCTTCCCCTACCTCTTACCGACCTAACCCACCTAATTTCAGCCTCGATCCGTTGCCGGAGCAGCTCCCACGAGCTCAAAGCTCACTTCCCTTCGCTTCCACCGCCACCCACGGCCAAAGCTCACTTCCCTTAGCTTCATAAACACCTCTAGGCCATTCCCTATCAATCCCGAGCTTTGGTTTGTCCCCGTTCAAAAGTGGGTATTTTACAACCCACGGCCACAGTGCATTTGCACTGTTACGTTGCTTTTCCTTCACCGTTTGCTGCGTACCGATCCATCGAAAATTAATATATAGCGCTGTAAGTATTTTCCAAACTTTGTTTTAGATTTAAATGTATTATTTCCTTTACAATAATTTATTTGTGATCTGGTTGGTTTTTCCGGACTGAGTCCGAGGAGTCGGGGGTCGGTTGAGATTGAGGAAGGAGTTGTCTGTTGGTTGATATTGATGTTTGGAATATGTTGGTTATTTTATGTGATTTTAATGGCATTGCATTGTGCATACATAATCATGTGTATTTTATTGAAAGTTGAGTTTAACGTGTAAATGGATTTTCGGGTGTGTGCATATCATGACCCCAAGCCGGGATAGGGCATTATCTCGGTGGAGCTCCTCTTGTCACTCGGGAGTGGATAAAACTGAGTGACATCCCCTGGGTTGTAGCTGGGCGATGACCAGATCGCACGGTATGGTAACGCTGTCGTGTCGACTCCGTGGTCCCTTGGCTGGCGGGGACTAGAGGATGGCTTGGCCAGGTACGCGCTGGGCACGAGTCTGGGTATCGCTCGTTTAGGTGTCACACGCGTAGTCGTTACCTGCGGTGTGGCACAGAGCCAGAGTGTGCGGATGATCCCTAGGAGAGATCATGGTGCATGCATAATTGGATTAGTTTTATGGTTTTCGGATACGGGCCATTTTCTGGGAAAATGGCGAGGATGTGTTGAGGCTTTGAGATCCATTTTCTGGGAAAATGGTGGTTTATTGATTCGGGCCATTATCTGGGATAATGGCGAGGACTGGTTTTGAAGGAAAATGTTTTTGGGCCAAAATGAGATTTTGGCGTGCGTGGAAAAATATGATTTTTGGGACATGTACATTGGGCATACTTCATGCATGTTGTTTTGGTTATAATATGTTTTTATCTTGCGTTGTTTGGATTTTACTTACTTGCGGCACCATTTTTTGTACCGTAGATTTTGATGCAGATTTAGAGGAGGAGGAGGTTAAGCCCGAGGAGGCGGCTCCGCCGGAGGAGTAGCTTGGATGGCTTTTTATATGCTATATTTGTCGATGTTTAAATTAGTATGTATTTGGATTGGCAACGATGTTGAACATGTAATATTTTATTTACGCTTGTTTTAAACTGGTTTGTAGTTAAACAAAAATTCTGGTACGTAGTTATATGGCTTTATTTATCCGCTGCGTGTTTTTATTTGTACACATTTTGCATGTGCACACACTTTTGGCACTTGGCGATGGGATGTGTGACCCGTGTTGTCATCATCCCGACGTCTCGATTTCCGCGTGGCCGTACGTGGGAGTTGGGAGCGTCACAACGTGCAAAGCACGTTTATCTAGTTTAATGAAATAATTATTTAAAAAAAATAGTATATATTTCATAAAAAAGTTGATTTCAATCAATACTTTAAAGCATATGGAAAAAAAATGTGAAATCTAGCAAATATTTGGGGTAATGATAGTTAAGTAGAGTATAATAATTACATGCTTGCGTAGATTAAAAGATCAAAATATTAGTTCAAAATATAACATAGTCTAACGCATATTTATAACATCGATAGTTTTAGCAAAGTTTCATGTGATAAGTTTAATACAAGCCCAACAAAATATTTGTTGTAGTTACATTTTTACCCCTGAGTTGCTTTTACTTTTAAACCAATAAAAAACTATGCTTTTACTTTTACATTTTAGCCCCTTGATCTTCTAATACAACAAGTATTAATTGCTAATTAAAAGTTTTTGCCCCTTGATCTTCTAATACATAGATTTTTTTTTTGTGTTTAATCTTAGTTAAATAATTATTATAATTATTTTTAATGTTTCTGAGCTTGAGATTAATTGAACAGTATCCCAAAGTGTAGAGATGAGAAATATCTCGTAGTAGTTAGGTGGGGGTCTAAGCGACACTGAATCCATCCGACCCCATTGCTTTGAAATTTGGTAGTTTGATTGCATTACTCATTCTTTCCCCCACCACTTCCAACTCCCAATATTAAACTTCCCCAAAAAAAAAGTATAGAAATAGGCAGGTAGTGTCAAATTTCCTACCATTTTTTTTTAACTTTTAAAAATATTTCTCAAAGCTTGATTATTTCTTTTACAGTAATATTTTTGTACATGGGTTCTAAATATTTAAAAAACATATATGCAAAATCTGTAGATTTGGATTTGGCCCTATTACTGTTAAACAATATTGTTCTAAGAGGTATAATTCCAAGGACATAAATCTCCACAAAAGGACATAAACAAAAAAATTTAATTCCAGCACATTTTGGTTTTTTGAGGCAAAATTAAAGTCCTTGAAATATTTTAAAAGTATAAAATTATTTTAAGGAATGACATTGATGTCTTATTGAATTAAGCTTAATTTTAAAGTAAGCTTTTCTATATTTGAAGCTAAAAAATAATATAGTTTTAAAAAATTATTTTACTTAAGTGATTATATTTATTTAAAAATATTATGTGATATTCATGATTAATTATTCTTATTGTTTTTCTATTTCATTTTATTATTTAGTTAATTATTTGTAAGTGTGTAAAATCCTCATAGTTGGATTATATCTAAAAATCCTAAAATGAATGGTCTAGATTAAAACACACAAAACCCTACATTTTCCCTTATTTCTCTTCTTCCCTTATCAGTGGACCCCCCTTCTCTCTCTCTCTCTCTTCCCGATTCCCCTCCCCCACCGTAACTTCTCCTTCCGTCAAACGCCACCGCCGCAGCCAGTCGTCACCATCCACCGGCTCCCCATCTCACTGAACACTTTTCCTCCCTCACGAACCTCCCTCTCTTCCTGCAGTAGCCCAACCCATGCCTCCTCTCCCCGAATTTCTCACATACCACCGCGCGCCACCGCGATACAGCCCACCTCCATTTGATGGCACCTCGTCACGGCCTCACCTCACCTCTCTTCCACCACGAGCCTTCTCTCTCTCTCTCTCTCTCTCTCTCTCTCTCTCTCTCCTCGATCACTCCCCTCATGGCCTTACCAATCGCTCCCCCACATAGATCTCCCTCTCTCCCTTTAGATCTTCCACTCTCCATTTAGATCTTGTTGGATCCGTGTGCCTCCACTGTGCGTCGGACAGTCAGTGGCCACCCACAGTGACCGAAAGCACCATTGCCCAGCGCAGCTCCTCCACATAGAGTGTAATTTCTGCCCCTTTTATGGAGAAAATATGATGGTTATATATTTATTTCAATGCTTGTAATGTGTTTTGAGTATTGGGAAGATTTGTGTGTGTACTTGGATGTTAATGTGTTTGAGTATTGGGCAAGGGTTGTGTATTTTTTTTTATGTGTGGCGTTGGTTTTGGGATTTTACATGTTACGGGTTGGGATTTTTGCATTTTTCCCGAAATCTCATTTTTACATCATGATATTGGTTTTTCCTTTTCGAATCTGCAGATATGTTGTTGGTTTCCATGTTTTGAGTATGTATGTTGTGGGTTGTTTGTATTTTTGGTGAAAATGTTTTTTTTTTTTTTTTTGCAAGGGTTATTTGAGTTCTTTGCATTTGCATGTTGTGGGTCTTCTGGGTTTGTATCCTCTCGATTTTTGGCATTTTTTCTTGAACAGATAGTTTTTTAGCGTTGTTTTTTCTTTTCTATTTTTCCTTCCTGTTAAATGTTTTTTGGTAATCTGAGTTTGCAAGACCTCGATTTTTTGTATCAAATTTGTTGATAGATTTTTGTTGTCATTTATTTATTTTTTTCAATTGGCTTATTGCTGTTTTTGCATGTGTGATTTTTAGATCAGTTAGAAAATATAATCTTTTTTATAATGAGTGTTGTAAAGTTATATTTGTCTGTGTTATTATCTATAATCTATATATTCATGAGAAAATATATTTCCCTATTTGTTGGTATTTTTATTGTTCTTTATTTCCTTTTTTTATTTTATTTCTTGACTTGATTTGCTTGTTTCTTTTCTTGTTTCGCATTGGTTTTTACCACAAGGCATGTGAGGGAGACGGGGCCTAGAACAGATCTGGGTAAGCTTCCCCCCCCCCCCCTCCCCCGCGGGGCGCTATAATCTATCTACTCATCTATTATGTTGGCTTGTTGGTATATAACTCATCTACATTGTACTGGCCTTAATATTTCTTGTATCTCATCTGTGTTGGTTTGTTGGTTTTTTGTTTGAAATATGTGTCCTTCAATATTGAGAACAATTTTTTCTTATGCATTTAATTTGTGGTCTTTAAATGAATATTCCGTAATGCATGTGAAAATCAATGAGTTTTTATTTCTACGTTCATTGTACTCATCTATGTTGGTTTGTTGCTATATATCTCATCTACTTTGTACTGCCTGTTTGAGCTGAAAAATTATATATTTTAGCTATTTAAAACCAATTTATTTCAACTGTTTCGTGACATTATTATTGGTTTTAGATGGAAAAATAGTTAATAAGCATAAATTCGAGTTGTGATTTTTAATTGATTAATATCATGTTTATGCTTAATTTTATAACTATGATTTAATTGAAAAATATTTCCTCACATATATAATATATTTTTAATAATCTATTTTCTCTTTAATTTATTTCAAGTGTATTTTTATTTCTTTATTTTCAGCTTAAATAAAATTCACGAGATCATCAAAAGCGCATGCTCAAAGCCGAAAGACGGAATGTAGATCTTGGCGAGAAGGAACCACGGAGAGGCACGCTTGCAATGTAAAGCCACGCGAAAAAATAAAGGTTCGGCGAAATTTTCTTCTCGTGGACAGCAGGACCTATTTTGGCTGAAGGAGAGTGATTTACGGCGAAAGAAAAATAAACATAGTAAACGAAAAGTGAAGAAAAAAATTGACTTCGGTTGGGAAGAAAAAGGGAACACTACGGACTAAAAAAAGAAATAAAAGAAAAAGTGGAAGTTGCGGATGAAACAGAGAGGCTTTTACGGAAATTCAAGGAGCAGGTTCAAAGTGTTGTTTGGGGTGCTTTCGGTGAGCTAGTGGCAGCTATTTGTTTTTACATAGAAACAAAGAAGAGTAATTTACGAAAAGTGAGGAATGAAAAGAAAAATACAAAAGAAAGAAAGGGAGAGAGGATGCTTGATTAAAGGGGAGTGTCGGCTGGATTAATGGGAGGTGGCTGAAAGTAAAGTGGATACGTGGAGATTGAGAGAAAATTCTGGGCTAGAAAGAGTCGGTCATTGAGTATTTAATTGAAGGGAATTGGCTGAATGGAGGGGAGGAGAAATTGAGAGAGGAGTAGGAGATGTGCTAGACGGGCTGGAGGAATTTCATTGGGTGGAGTTTATTTCAGTGGAAAGAGAGAGCTGGAGGTGGGAGTTGAGAGAAGACGTGGGGGCTTTGTCCAGATTTTTTTGGAGAGGTGCCTGTGCTTGATTGACTAGAAGGAGAGTTGGTTATATTTTTTTTGGAGGAGAGTTGTACGTGGAAGACAATTAGTTGGTTGGTGGGAGAAAAAGAAAGAAAAGTTGGTGGGTTGTGAAAGGAAGGTGAGTTGGTGGAGGATAAAAGAGAAAGGGACGTGTTGGAGGAAGGGTGATTGGTTAGAAGTGCTGGAGGAATTTCATTGGAGGGAGTTTATCTTGAGTTAGAGTTGGATTAGAGTAGAGAGAGTTTGGAGTTGAGAGAATCGGTGCAGCTTTTGCTGGGATTTATTTTTTTGTTGTTAAGATTAGTTGGTTGGTTTTTCAACTAGATTTCCAGATTTTATTTCTTTTAAGTTGTTTTCTAGTATTTTGTGTATTTTATTTTGTAATGAAGAATATTTCTTTGATTTCTATAGCATTTGTAATGAACATGGTTGGCTAAATTTGAATATTAAGGTTAGAGGTGAAGTTTAATGATTTGGAAATTGTTTTCGGATCGACGATAAATTTATTTTGTGAGTTTGATCGATTGAATGATTTTATTATTGGATAATTTGATTATCTATATATTTTTCTTGATTTATTGTGATCTTCGAATACAGTAAATGCTTGAGAAATCCCTGTGATAGTCAAATATATTTGTAAGCGTTTTAATCATCAATCGTTCATGCTCGATCTTTCGTAACTATTTTTCTTGATCCTAAATGCTAAATCTTCCAATTAAACGGAATTATTATTCTAGTTTAATTGAAGTAATTTGATCGGAAACAATTTTTAAAATTATTAAACGGATCCTCGAAACCTTAGTCTTTTCTCATATCAATACATTTTATCATTTTAGTTTTGTTTTGTCACGATAAAAATCATCATTTCTATAATCTCATTTTAGTTTCAATCACACATCTCTTTTAGTATTTTATTTTCATTTGTTTGAGAGAATTTTTCACATAAGTCAATCCCTGTGGATTCGATCCTGTAAGGTACTACAACACCTGTATACTTGCAGGTAAAACTGCACTAAATTTTGGTTCATTAATTTGAGTTAAAGTTTAGGCGCAACACTGCCCTTAACATTTCTAGTATCTCATCTATGCTGGTTTGTTGGTCTTTTGTTTGAAACATGTGGCCCTCAATATCGAAAACAACTTTTTCTTATGCATTTCATTTGTGGTCTTTAAATGAATATTCGGTAATGCATGTGAAAATCAATGAATAAAATTCTCTATCCTATATATATACATTTAATACACAGGATAGAACATACAATAAAATGATGTAGGCGGCAAATCACTTTAAGACTTTGAATACAGCCCACACTTTGACCCACAAACTGTAAGAATACACAGGAAAGTATAAAAGTTTTTCTTAGGCAGATTATTTTACGTGTAGGCAGATTTTCCTTACCATCATGACTTGTCATCCTAAAAAAACAGAACACATAAGTAGAAATAAGATAATGTAAGAGTTAATTATAATAGTCTTAGTGTAGAGTTTGTTATCTTCATAGAGCATAAGAACATAACCTAAAAAAAAAGAACACATAAGTAGTAATAATATACTGTAAGAGTTAATTATAATAGTCTTAGTGTAGTGTTTGTTATCTTCTTAGAGAATAAGAACATAACCAAGAACAACATTGAACATAACCAAGCCAAAAAGACAGCATTGAACATAACAAAAAAAAAAAAAAAAGAATTAAGAAAACAAATACAGCAAAACACACAAGTAGAAATAAGACAATGTAAGAGTTAATAATAATAACCTTAGTGTAGAGTTTCTTATATTTTTAGAACATAACAACATAACCAAGCACAACATAGAACATAACCAAGCTAGAAAACAGAACCCATTTTTTTTTTTTTTGCACCTTCTTATATACAGTATGAACCATCATGAACCAAACCAAAAAATAGCACAAATCTGAACAACAACAAATGAAAGATAACAAAGTAAACCACACTATATACCAGATGTGATATCCCATTTTTACGTGTATTTTCACTGAAAGTGTATTTTAATTTAATTAAAATATTAGTTCTTTTATTTTAAATTATTAGATTTTAATTGGATTTATTGGGTTGTGAAATTTCTTTTGTAGAGCTTTCTTATATTAATTATTGTTTTGAATTTAAATTGCTGTTTAATTTATTTTAGTTTGTTTTTGGATTTAAAATTAAGTTGTTATTTTTTATTAATTATTTATTATAATTTAGCTTTATGTTGTGTTTAAATTATTTTCTTTGTTTTATAGTTTTTTAAGTTGTTTTCGTTGGATCAGCTTCTGGACTCCAAAGGTGAGGATTGAACCTCATTTCTTTTTTCTATCTTTTCTTTTTCCCTTTTTCTCTTTTTCCTTTCTCTTCTTTTTCCTTTATTCTTTCATTTTTCTCCTTTTTCCCCCTTGGTTCCCCTCCCTCCCGCGCACGAGTTTTCCTTCCCTTTTATCGGCATTTTCTTCCTCCTCCCAAAACCGGCATTCGCCTGCGCCGTACATCTCACCCCCACCCAGTTTTCTTCCCCTTTGGCCGGTGATCATCCCCACCAATTTTCACCTCCATCCAAGCCGCCGTTTGCCCCCACAAGCTCCTCCAAGCCGCACGGTTTTTGAGCCATTTTGCTGCCGACATTCCACCTCTGGCCACCACCTCTTCACTGACTTCTTGCCGTCCTAAACCACCCATTTCCGGCTCTGATCCGTCGCCGGAGCAGCTCCCACGACCTGACCTTCCGTTTTGGGTATTTTGGCCTTCCACTGTCGTTTTCACCGCCACCCACGGCCAACTCTCACTTCCACTAGCTTCATAAACACCTCTAAGTTATTCCCTATCAATTTCAAGCCTTGGTTCGTCCCCATTCAAAAGTGGGTATTTTACAACCCACGGCCATAGTGTTAAGTTGCTTTTTCTTCGCCGTTTGCAGCTTGTTGATCTTTAAAAAATTATCATATGTAAGTATTTTTCAAACTTCATTTTAGATTTAAATATATTACTCCTTTTATAATAAATTTTGTGACTGATTGGTTATTCTAGACTGAGTCCGAGGAGTTGGGGGTCAGATGGATTTGAGGACGGAGTTGTTTGTTTGTTGTTGATGTTGAGATTTGTTGAATAATTTATGTCTTTCCATTTGCATTGCATGGTGCATGCATATACATGTGTTGAATATTGAAAACTGGGTTTTCATGCGTAAATGGATTTTTGGTGAGTGTGTATCACGACTCCAAGCCGAGATGGGGCATTATCTCAGTGGAGCTCCTCTGATCACTTGGAAGTGTAATATACTGAGTGACGTCCCTTGAGTTGTCGCTGGGCGACAACGGGAGCCAGCGGGATGGTAACGCTCTCGTACCGACTTCGTGGCCCCTCTGCTGGCGGGGGGTTAGAGGATGCTTGGCTACGTACGCGCTGGGCGCGGAACTGGGCATTGCTCGTTACGAAATCACACGCATGGTTGTTACCCGTGGTGTGATGAAGGGAGCCAGGGTGTGTGGATGACCCCTAGGGGAGGTCATGGTGCATTCGGTTAAAGAAAAAGTGGAAATTGTTTTGAGACTTGGATTTTGGGCCATTATCTGGGATAATGGCGAGGAAAAGTTTTAAAGAAAATATTTTGGGCCAAACGAGACTTTTGGCGTGCGTGGTAAAAATATGGATTTTTGGGACATGTGCATTTGGCATCTTTTCATGCATATTGTTGAGTATAATATATTTTTATCTTGTGGTGTTTGGATTATTACTTACCTGCAGCACCATTTTTGGTACCGTAGATTTTGATGCGGAGGTTGAGGAGGAGGAGGCTGAGCCCGAGGAGGCGGCTCTACCAGAGTGTTGACTTGGAGTTGTTTACCTTTGGATATTATCTTTACTTGTTTTTATGTTATGTAATTAGTATTTGAAACAGTGTTGAACTTGTAATATTTTATTACATGTGTTTTAAACTGGTCTGTATTTAAATAAAATTCTGGTACTTAGTTGTAAGACTTTATTATCCATTGCGTGGTTTATTTGTACATATGTTGCATGTACACACAGTTGGCACTTGGCGATGGGATGTGTGACCCGTGTTGTCATCATCTCGATGCTTCAATTTCCACGTGTCCGTACGTGGGAGTTGGGGTCGTCACAGGTGGTATCATAGCAGTTTGGCTTTGGGTAAAACCACATGTCCTGTAGATGGAGTACTAGAAAGTTGTTAAAGTTGTGATTTAAAATTTATTTTATTTGAAGCTTGCTTTTTGATTTTATTTGAGTTAGCTTGATTTTAATTAATTAATTTATTTATCTATTTTATTTTATGCTATTTTGTTTTATTGTTATTTGGTTTTGGTTTTGTGTCGTTTGTTTTGTCCGATATTTAAATGGGGTCAAAGGTTATGTTATGGGTAAAACTTTCAGCCGCAGTAAGGGGAGCAAAATAAAGCAGTGCAAGCTGGATGCACCTATGAGCATTTTTTAGAGCATTGAACCCCGGCTTTCACGAGAGAAGAGGATCCTCTTCGGGCTGGAAAGTGGATCAGAGATTTGGAAAAGACATTTGAAGTCTGTGGTTGCACCGAGGCGCAACAAGTGCTCTATGCAAGTTATTTGTTACAAGGTACTGTTGCTGAATGGTGGGAGACAAAAAGAGAAATGTTAGTGTTGGAGATGGGGTCCTTTGCCTCTGTGTCCTTCAGCGCTTCAAAAAGGAATTTAATGATCGTTTCTTTCCCGCTTTTGTAAGGCTGCAAAAAGCAAGAGAATTTACTAGCTTGGTCCAAGGAAGCATGACCGTGGAACAGTATGCTTGGAGATTTGTAGAGCTAGGGCGATTTGCTACTCATCTCATCGCCACGGAGGAGATGCAAGCCGAGCGTTTCCAAGAGGGTCTGCTACCAGACATATGCAGAATGATAGTTTGCCACCGGATTACCATTTTTCAGGAATTAGTTGATTTGGCCACTCTTGCAGAGCGAGAGATTAGTTTGAGCATGGGCTCCCCTCCAACTCAGAAGAGGCGAAGTTTTATTGGCAAATGAAGTAGTTCCGGTTCACCTCAGAAGTTTGTTCAACAGACCGGGACTCGACCACAAGCAGCCTTAGGGGTGCGTATGTGAGGCCGAGTGCCCGTTTGTGGAAGGTCCAATAGAGCCCATGAGGGGGAGTGTCGGCAAAGTGGTGGAACCCAGTGTTACCGCTGTGGCCAAGAGGGGCATTTTGCTCGCGAGTGCCCTAATAGAGTTCAAGGAAGCCATGGAGGTCGACATGGCTGAAGAACTAATCAGAGGCAAGTAGTGCAGGCTCGGGTATATGCTGTTACCCCTAGAGAGGTTGATGACGAGGCACTAGCGACCCACGATGCTGGAGTGATTACATGTATGGATCTAAGTTAATTTTTGGATTTGATATTTGGTGTGATTTGGTTCTTCTTTATTTTGGATTTCATTGGTAAATGTGATTGATTCAGGAAGAGTCTGGTTGTATGATTTTTATGCTTGAACTTTGTTTGATTCGGGTACATCTCAGTCGTTTGTGTCTTCTACATTTGCACAGATATGCAATCTGGTTACGAGACCCTTGCCAAAATCATTAGTAGTGACTCTCCCAAACGGTGAAATGGTGTGGTGTTCTAAAGTTGGGTTGGGCTGTCCTTTGAATTTTGGTAGAAGGATACTTGATGCAGATTTGGTTGTGTTCAAATTGTTGGGATTTGATATTATCCTTGGAATGGATTGGCTATATCGATATTCTGCAAGTATTAATTGTAGAAGTAGAGTAATTAGCTTTCAACTTCCGGATGGTGATTATTTGGAATTTGTGGGAAGTAAACTAAAGGAAAGGTCGGTAGTTATATCGGCAATTCAAGCGAAAAGAGATATTGCTTGTGGAGCGGATGCCTTTTTGATTCAAATGGTGTCTACACCATATGAGAAAAAGTCTCTTGTAGATATTCCAGCTGTGGAAGAATTTCCTGATGTGTTTGTGGATGATTTACCTGGGTTACCTCCTGTTCGTGAGTTGGAGTTCTCTATTGATTTGGAGCCTGGAGCGGCTCCTGTGCATAAGGCTCCTTACCGTATGGCACCAGCTGAGTTAAAAGAGTTGAAGGTTCAGTTGCAAGAATTGGTAGATAAGGGGTTTATTCAGCCAAGTACTTCGCCATGAGGTGCACTAGTGTTATTTGTTAAGAAGAAAGATGGTACTCTCAGAATGTGCATTGATTATCGAGAACTCAATACGGTGACCATCAAGAATAAGTACCCTCTCCCACGGATCGACGATTTGTTTGATCAGCTTCAAGGAGCAGCTATCTTCTCGAAGATTGATTTGAGATCACGATACTACCAATTGTGGATAAGAGATAAGGATATCCCCAAAATTGCTTTCAGATTGAGATATGGGCATTATGAGTTTAAGGTGATGCCTTTTGGGTTGGCTAATGCCCTTGCAGCTTTTATGGATTTGATGAATCGGGTATTTTGACCTTATTTGGATTCTGTTGTGGTGGTTTTCATCGATGATATTTTAATTTATTCTCGAGATTTTGAAGAGCATGCTTATCATCTCCGTTTAGTACTTGGGAAGTTACGAGAACATCAGTTGTATGCGAAGCTTAGCAAATGTGAATTTTGGTTGGAAGAAGTCAAATTTTTTGGACATGTAATTTCCCGAGATGGTGTGGCTATTGATCCTAGTAAGGTAGAAGCTATTTTTTCATGGCAGCATCCTTCGACCGTGCGTGAGATTCGAAGTTTCTTGGGACTTGCCGGATATTATCGAAGATTTGTGGAGGGATTTTCTCGATTATCCGGACCTCTCATTGCTTTGACTAGAAAGAATACAAAGTTTATTTGGTCAGACAAGTGCGAGCGAAGTTTCCAAGAATTGAAGAAGAGACTGACAACTGCACCGGTGTTAGCACTTCTAGAACCGCACAAGCCATTTGTAGTTTTCAGTAATGCATCTAAGTTTGGATTGGGATGTGTTCTTATGCAAGAGGGACGAGTTGTTGCTTATGCATCTCGTCAGTTAATAGATCATGAGAAGAATTATCCTACGCATCATTTAGAATTGGCAGCGATAGTGTTTGCTCTTAAGATCTGACAGCACTATTTGTATGGAGAAGTTTGTGAAGTCTACACCGATCATAAGAGTTTGAAACACTTATTTTCTCAGAAGAATCTCAACATGAGGCAGAGGCAATGGTTAGAGTTAATTAGTGATTATCAGTGCGAGATCAAGTATCATCCAAGAAAGGCCAATATAGTTGCAGATGCTTTGAGCCAGAAGTCGCACTTGGAAGATGAAGCTGAATCATCAGGATTGGATTCACTACTTTGCGGGATGAGAAGGCTTCTTATCGAAAGTTCGCAACAAGAGGAAGTGTTATCTTCAGTTCTTGATATTCGAGTAGTGGATTTTGAGGAATTGAAGACTCTTCAAAGGAAGGACCCGAAACTGCTAGATATTAGAAAAAGAGTCAGAAAATCTAGAGGGCCATTGCATTACAGTATGGATAAGGATGAAATTCTTCGGTTCCGAGATCGTAGAGTAATCCCAAAGATTCATAATTCAAGGAGCGAATTATGGCAAAAGCTCATGCGGCCCCTTATTCAGTTCATCCTGGCAGCACGAAGATGTATTAAGATTTGAAGAAAAATTATTGGTGGGAAGGAATGAAGAGGGATATTGCCTTGTATATTGAGAGATGTGACACTTGCTGTCAAGTCAAGGTCGAACATCAAAGACCTGTTGGTATGCTTCAACCCCTTCCTATTCCTGAGTGGAAATAGGACGACATTACTATGGATTTTGTAGTGGGCTTACCGATGACTCCTAGTGGAAAGAACTCAGTTTGGGTGATAGTTGACCAGTTGACTAAGAGTGCCCATTTCTTGCCTGTTAATAATATTGATTCTTTGGGAAAGTTGACTCGCATGTATGTAAAAGAGATAGTGCGGTTGCACGGGATATCCAAGAGTGTTGTGTCGGATCGGGACCCAAGGTTCACATCTCATTTTTGGAAAATTTTACAGGCAGGTCTGGGTACTAAATTAAAGTTTAGTACTGCATATCAGCCTCAGACGGACGGTCAATCAGAGCGCACTATTCAGACCTTTGAGGATATGTTGCGAGCTTGTGTTATGGAATTTCAAGGAAGTTGGGAAAATCATTTGCCGCTTATAGAATTCGCTTATAATAATAGTTTCCATGCATCCATCCAAATGGCTTCTTATGAAGCTCTTTATGGAAGGAAGTGTAGATCGCCATTGTGTTGGGATGAAGTTAGGGAGAATAAGATAATTGGGCCCGGAATAATTCAGGAAATGCAAAGTCAGGTTCGGATTATAAGAGATAAAATGGTGGCAGCTCAGAGTCGTCAGAAAAGTTAAGCAGATATGAGAAGGAGAGAATTATCTTTTGAGGAAGGTGATTGGGTTTATCTTAAAGTCTCTCATATGAAAGGAGTTAAGCGTTTTGGTAAAAAGAGAAAATTGGATCCGAGATATGTTGGCCCTTTTCAGATTTTGGAGAAGGTAGGGCCTGTCACTTATAGAATTGCATTGCCAGAATATTTTGGGGAAATTCACGATGTCTTCCATGTATCATCCTTGAAGAAGAGTTTTGGACAGCAAGAGCCGCGCTTTGTCGACCCAGAGCGTATTCAACTACAACTGGATCTTACTTATGAGGTTGTCTCGACGTATATTATGGATTGGAAAGAGCAAAAGTTGAGATCCAAGACAATACCTCTGGTAAAGGTGGCACGGGGAGATCCGTTGGCTCAAGATTTCTCTTGGGAGAGAGAAGCAGATATGAGAGAGCAGTACTCGTGTTTGTTTGAGTAAATGGCGGTATGTTTCTTAAACTTGGTCTCAGTGGAATCTTGTGGCTTGCTTTAACGTTAGCGTTTGATCTTGCAAATTTTGAGGACGAAATTTATTTTAAGGGGGGGGGGAGGATGTAATATCCCATTTTTACGTGTATTTTCATTGAATGTGTATTTTAATTTAATTAAAATATTAGTTCTTTTATTTTAAATTATCAAATTTTAGTTGGATTTATTTGGTTGTGAAATTTATTTTGTAGAGCTTTCTTATATAAATTATTGTTTTGAGTTTAAATTGCTGTTTAATTTATTTTAGTTTGTTTTTGGATTTAAAATTAAGTTGTTATTTTTTATTAATTATTTATTATAATTTAGCTTTATGTTGTGTTTAAATTATTTTCTTTGTTTTATAGTTTTTTAAGTTGTTTTCGTTGGATCAGCTTCTGGACTCCAAAGGTGAGGATTGAACCTCATTTCTTTTTTCTATCTTTTCTTTTTCCCTTTTTCTCTTTTTCCTTTCTCTTCTTTTTCCTTTATTCTTTCATTTTTCTCCTTTTTCCCCCTTGGTTCCCCTCCCTCCCGCGCACGAGTTTTCCTTCCCTTTTATCGGCATTTTCTTCCTCCTGCCCAAAACCGGCATTCGCCGCGCACTGTACATTCACCCCCACCCAGTTTTCTTCCCCTTGGCCGGTGATCATCCCCACCAATTTTCACCTCATCCAGCCGCCGTTTGCCCCCACAGCTCCTCCAAGCCGCACGGTTTTTGAGCCATTTTGCGCCGACATTCCACCTTGGCCACCACCTCTTCACTGACTTCTTGCCGTCCTAAACCACCCATTTCCGGCTCTGATCCGTCGCCGGAGCAGCTCCCACGACCCGACCTTCCGTTTTGGGTATTTTGGCATTCCACCGCCGTTTTCACCGCCACTCACGGCCAACTCTCACTTCCACTAGGTTCATAAACACCTCTAAGCTATTCCCTATCAATATCAAGCCTTGGTTCGTCCCCATTCAAAAGTGAGTATTTTACAACCCACGGCCACAGTGTTTTTACACCGTTACGTTGCTTTTTCTTCGCCTTTTGCAGCTCGTTGATCCTTCAAAAATTATCATATAGCGTTGTAAGTATTTTCCAAACTTCATTTTAGATTTAAATATATTATTGCTTTTACAATAAATTTTGTGACTGATTGGTTATTCTGGACTGTGTCTGATGAGTTGGGAGTCAGATAGATTTGAGGACGGAGTTGTTTGTTTGTTGTTGATGTTGAGATTTGTTGAATAATTTATGTCTTGCCATTTGCATTGCACGGTGCATGCATATACATGTGTTGAATATTGAAAATTGGGTTTTCATGCATAAATGCATTTTGGGTGAGTGTGTATTACGACCACAAGCTGAGATGGGACATTATCTCGGTGGAGCTCCTCTGGTTACTTGGGAGCGTAATATACTAAGTGACATCCCCTGAGTAGTCGCTGGGCGACAACGGGAGCGGGCGGGATGGTAACGCTCTCGTACCGACTCCGTAGCCCCTCTGCTGGCGGGGGCTAGAGGATGCTTGGCTACGTATGCGCTGAGCACGGAGCTGGGCATTGCTCGTTACGAAGTCACACACATGGTCTTTACCCGTGGTATGACAAAGGGAGCCAGGGTGTGCGGATGACCCCTAGGGGAGGTCATGGTGCATTCAGTTAAGGAAAAAGTGGAAATTGTTTTGAGACTTGGATTTTAGGCCATTATCTGGGATAATGGCGAGGAAAGGTTTTAAAGGAAATATTTTAGGCCAAATGAGACTTTTGGCTTGCGTGGTAAAAATATGTACTTTTGGGACATGTGCATTTGGGAGTATAATATATTTTTATCTTGTGGTGTTTGGATTATTACTTACCTACGGCACTATTTTTGGTACCGTAGATTTTGATGCAGAGTTTGAGAAGGAGGAGGCTGAGCCCGAGGAGGCGGCTCTGCTAGAGTATTGACTTGGAGTTGTTTACCTTTGGATATTACATTTACTTGTTTCTATGTTATGTAATTGGTATTTGAAACAATGTTGAACTTGTAATATTTTATTACGTGTGTTTTAAACTGGTTTGTATTTAAACAAAATTCTGGTACTTAGTTGTAAGACTTTATTATCCGTTGCATGGTTTATTTGTACATATGTTGCATGTACACAAACTTGGCACTTGGCGATGGGATGTGTGACCCGTGTTGTCATCATCCCGATACCTCGATTTTCACATCTCCGTACGTGGGAGTTGGGGGCGTCACGCCAGAAATGTGTGGAACTCTACAAGTCCCCAACCAGGAAGACCTGAAAAAAAATCTCAAGAAAAAATCAACAGAAAACAATAAGCACTGCAGTAAATAATGGAAAAAAGAAGAAAAAAGAGCTAGTAGGGTAAGGAAAATAACCCACAGAAAAAGAACAAGCACTACAGAGAAGAAAGAAAAGCTAGCAAGAATCGAAAATAACCTATAAAGAAGAAAGAAGAAATAAGAAGTAGCCCATTAAGGAAATATGTGCCTCAAGGAAAAATCACTAGATTAGCTCTCACAACCAGCTAGCAGTAAACCAAAAATAAGACCTAAAGACCATTTTAAAGTGCATTGTTCTATAAAGAAGAAAGAAGAACAAAGAAATAACACACTAAGGAAATATGTACCTCTGAAAGAAAACACTAAATCAGCAATACGTAACAAGCTAGCAGTAAACCACAAATGAGCCATAAAGACCCTTTTAAGGTGCACTGTTCTCCTCAATCCTTCAGGACATCCTATCACCCTGCAAAACCACTGCTGAAACTAATTAAACTGCTACAAAACCAATCATATAGATATAGGAAAAGGGAAAACATGATTTCTCTCTTTATTTAAATCTCTCTACTGAAAAACCAATCAAACAGGTATGGGAAAAGACAAAACATGCATTTATCTATTTATTTAAATCTCTGACATAGATTTAATTTTACTTGTGCAGGGAAGTGTTGAAAGAAGGTCATGAGTACAAAAACAGGATTAGAACGTGTAGAAAGAGATGCATGGATTTTATTTTATTTTTTTACCCAATGAGATCGATTTAATATTTTTTGTGATTTTTTATTTGTTTTCTAGGTTTTGATTTATTTATTGGCTAGATGAGACATGCATGTCTTTTTTTTTCCTTCTTCATTAGGGAACACGCTTTTTTTTTTTTCTAATTATCAAGGATATTTTTTTAATGTATTTTATGAGTTTTTAGTGGGTTTTTATTTTTTTATTAGCTAGATCGAGTTTTGATTTTTTTATTTATTAGCTAAATTCTTGATTTTTTAGTAGTGAGTCTGTTTGATTTATTTAATCTTTGACATACATTTAATTTTACTTGTGTAGGGAAGTGTTGAAAGAATGTCATGAGTACAAAAATAGGATCAGAAACCGACTGGAAGCATGACTGACATTTGTAAACCGGCTGGAAGCATGACTATTTTTTTACCCAATGAGAACGATTTA
This sequence comes from Carya cathayensis, assembly GCA_011037825.1. Classification (NCBI taxonomy): domain Eukaryota; kingdom Viridiplantae; phylum Streptophyta; class Magnoliopsida; order Fagales; family Juglandaceae; genus Carya; species Carya cathayensis. Next base: position 116,887 of record QGSO01000882.1, on the reverse strand, counting down.
ACGTTTTTTGTGATTTTTATTTGTTTTCTAGGTTTTGATTTATTTATTGGCTAGATGAGACATGCATGTCTTTTTTTTTCCTTCTTCAGTAGGGAACCCCTTTTTTTTTTCTTCTAATTATCAAGGATAATTTTTTAATGTATTTTATGATTTTTTTAGTGGGTTTTGATTTTTTATTTATTAGCTAGATTCATGATTTTTTAGTATTGAGTCTGTTTGATTTATTTAATATTTTTTTATGATTTTTGCCCCCTTTATTTTTTTAATTCTCATTAGTGATCATTTTTTAATGTTTGCTTTTTTTTTTTTAAAAAAGAAATCCTCATCAGTGATCATTTTTTAATGTTTGATAATGTTAAAATGTAAGCCGGCTGGAAGCATGACTGACATTTGTAAACGGGCTGGAAGCATGACTGACATTTATATCACCTATACACGTTACCTGTATGCATGCACTGACCATGGACACAGTCTGTACTGACACAACTGGTTAATCATGCATTGGAAAGGGACATGGGTGAACTGACGGAAAGAACAACTGTAAAGAATAATTGTCACTGGTTTGGACTGCCAAGACTGCCAACAGCCTAAAATATTTATATGATAAACACAATTTAAGGACACTTGCATGGACAACATGCACAAAAATTGAAGGAAAGAGTAAATGGAAACGGAATGAGAATTCACTGTTCATTCATGTAGCAGTGAGATAGATGCTTATTATTATAGATAGATATATGTTAATATAGTAATGATAATAAGTATCTCTTTTTATAATAATGTTTTAATAAAATGGAAGGTGAGTGTGTGAAAATTAGAATACAAATTAAAAAATATATAATATTTTTAATTAAGTGGCGACTCTAGCACCATTTTTGTTTTAAAGCAAGCTCGATATATTATGTGTAAGAGATACATAAATACATGAGTAAGGGGTAGAGGGACCCTGGCAAATACCATTTCTTAAATAATGCAGAACCATATAAAAAGAAAAAGAAATGAACACTATAAACAAATAAATGTTTCTTAGTACCCTTCCATATTGCTAAGAGGGAGCATCACAAATTGGCTGTTTTTATTTATACAATCTGAGAGTGGGATTGTAGTTTTATGATTGATTGTAGTGACTGCATTTTGTCTTGAAATAGCTGATAGGGAAGTCCACTACCTTGTCTTCACGATCTTGTGGCCAAATAAGATAACTCTTATAATAAAAAGTAAGATAAAAAATTCAAACTCCATCGTGTTATAAGTCGTTGCAAAACTTCACACTCTCCCAAATGAGTATATGTGATTCTTGCATTGGGGGCAAAAGAAAATATAGTGGGGCTCATGAGTTGTGGCGGAGAGAGACCGCCAAGGGACCAAAGAGGAGGAGTTGGTGATTGTTAGGCGCCAACAGTTTGAATATTTTACTAAACTCTGTAGATATAAGAGTATCCTAGAAAAATTTAAGAAAATTAGTAAGGAAAACAATAAAGAAAGCCATATGATAGAGGCGAAAATAGATGGGATTACAATTTGAACCAACTCCGATAGACTTTGGAATTTGTGACGGCGTGTAGGGGCCATGCGCCTATCTACTTGTAATCACAATAGTCAGATCTGATGGTGGTGAATCTATTGGCCCAGCGCGTGTGATGAGAAAAGCTTCTTAAAGGAGTGGCGCATGAGGCTAACGTGTGGCGATTATCAAGAAATCGTCACTTCATGACTCCGTATGATTGGCAGTTTGAGAGACTTCTCATACCGCATATGTGTCTTGGATGATGTCAGAAAATTAGAAATCTGTCTCTTTTGATTTAGGAGGAAATAAAATAACTGAGAAGATAAAATTAACTTTTAAAAAGTTGAATTTGGAAAAGGTGTTCCTCCGTACTATTTCGGTTCCTCCGACTTGGTTGAGTTATTGAAAGGAGGCAAAAAATATATCCTCTTCGGGAGACGGCATCTGATCTGAAATAATTAAATGAGAAGTACGTAATTAATTAAGAGATGACTGGTGCTTCCATTTCATCCAAATATATTAACAGCACAGGACATTATATCGAGATTACTCTTAAAGCATGCATGAGCGCGCAGAATGATTAATGTAAGTGGCCGCCAATCTACAAAGCATGGAAACTAATTCCATTTCGGTTCAAACTTTGGGAAGCTCTGTCCCGGGGATTTGTAATTATGTGTATGTATATATGTGTATATATATATAATATATTATTGAGCAATGATATTTATAGTTGTGGATTGTATAAGCGTAGTGCAATCGTTTTGAAAAAAATAAGTAAATATAAAATCTACATTAAAAAATTAATTTTTTTAATACTAGATTTTACTATTTTTCAAAGTAATTACGCGACGCTTGCACACTCTACAAGTATACTTATCATTATTCATATTTGTTTATTTGTCCGGTTAACTATTTTTTAATGACATTTATTAATTAATGAAATTTGCGATTTGTGTGTGTATATATATACAGAAATACTTTAGTTATAAAAATTAGACAAAAACAAATCTACAAACTGATGTGATTTGATGCAATGCTTTATATTGTAAAATTATTTTTATTATAAAATAGATCTAAAGAATCACATAAAATCATATCAATTTGTATATTTATTTTTGTGGTATCTCTTTGTGTGTGTATATATATACACATTAATGTGGTTTGCGGAGAAGGTGTATTGGGCAATTCGTAGCTCCCTCGGGCGGCCTAATATATATATATACATTAATGTGGTTTGTGGAGAAGGTGTATTGGGTAATTTGTGGCTCCTCTGCCGGCCTTAGGCATTGGGCATGCATAGTCTGTGCAGCCATAAAGCGTAGGTTTATTCGGTAATTTGTAGCTCCCTCGGCCGGCCTAAGCATTGGGCATGCATAGTCAGTGCGGCCATAAAGCGTGTATATATGTATGCATGTATGTATATATATATATGTATATATATATTATGTTCAGTTCTTCTATTTGAAAGATTGACGTTGGTCGGTAACGTATATCTAATATTTAATTTATAAGGAATTTTAATTTTAAATTATTTTAATAAATATATTATGTTCAAGTCAATAAAATTAAATTTTTTCATGTAAACGTAAGATATTTCTAGGACTGTTCATATGGGTTGAATTCCGATTCCGGTTTTCTTTACCCAGCACAGAATCCGAATTATCTAGATTTCGATTCCGATTTTCGGCCCGGGTCAAATCTGGGCTGAAACCTAGATTTAGAAAACCAGATGAATCCGAGCAAGGTTCCTTGATTTTAAATTTGTGTCCCAGGTTTAAAACCCGATATCCGGGTTTTATAAATGAAAAAACACTTGCGTGAGTAGCCCTAGCCCCCCCCCCCCCCCCAATTTGTCTGCCCCAGACTTCCCTCTCTCTCTCTCTCTCTCTCTCTCTCTCTCTCTCTCTCTCTGTGCTTTTTGTCTGCATCTACGATGCCCTAGCCGTTCCCAAAATCACTCTCTCATCTACTCTATGTCTCAATATGCTATCTGCGATGCCGAATGGTGGAAGTGCTTTGGGATCCAAGAGATAAGAACTTATTTCTGTTGGGGAAAGTTTTCTTTCTTCCCTCTGTTGTGTTCTACCTTTGTTGATTTTGGGGGTTTTTTTTTTAAATGAAAATATTTGAGAAGTATTTTTATGGGTTAGATCTGTTTGAACATTCGATGAGTATTTTTATGAGTTAGATTTGTTTGAATGTTTGAGGAGTATTCTATTTAGATCTGTTTAGCTGCAAAATGGTAGAGCCGTGGGTTATTATTATTTGGAAGAATGGGTTTAGATCTAAAGAATGAGTTTGTTGCTATGAACATAAAAGGAAAAATAAATAACGAATCTAAACAAATTTGTTTAGCTTGCTTCTGATCCAAGCTCAAAATAGCCTAATAAACAAATTGTAGAAGCTGGAGACACATGGCTACTAAGTAAAACTCTAAAAACAATGAGAAATGGAGATCATAAAATTTCACAACAAATCCATGTGAAGAGAGCTAGGGTTTCTGTTAGTTGAATACTAATCCATGATGTGCCAAGAAATCTAACAAATATTTGATGGAAGCTTGTGAAATTTGGTTATAGATAAATCAATTTTTATAACCTTGATAAAGTGTGAAATTTGTTTAGGGACTAGAGATTTATTTTATGGGCTTACATAATGATGAATCGAATCCAAGAAGTTTAAAGTCATTGAGAGGTGGGTTGGCTTCAAAAGCATGTTGAGTATGTTTTAAAAGTATGGCTTCTCTTGATATGGAGTTCTGGTTCTTTTAATTGCATATATATAGTTAAAGATTACCAAGGATATATGATCACTATTGCGTGCAGGCTGCTGCTTTGAAAAAAGTTATTAAACATTCTAGAGTATAAACGATGTAGTTTTCTCGTTCTACCACAAAAGATCATGTAACTAAATTTACTAATATGGTGGGATAGAAGTAACACGTGTCCATATTATGAGATTATGCATTAACTCTTTATTTTTATGGTTCTTCCATTTTTCAAAAAAATATATGGTTTAGGTTATGATTACATTCCAAAAAATAAAAATAGTTTCTTCTTGAATTAGCTTTTACAAAGCATTGTGATGAAGCTACTCCATATGTCAACCTGCAAGTGTGCCCTACGAAAGGCATTATAATAAACAAAAATTCGAGTCTTTACTAACTTATTACTCATTGAAAAAAATTCAAGTCTTTACTTTAGCATTTATATGAAATCTTGCAAGCATAAAAAACCATGATTGTAATGAAGATTGATGATAAGCCATGCAGATTGAAATGCCAGTTGTCTGCGACATTACTTCTTTGGGGATGCTATTTTGCAAAGGGCTCATGAGCTCAATGTAGTCATATTCCTTAGCCTATTTCCTAGAAAGATCATGTTAAAGGTTAGTATGTGTGTGTGTGTGTTTTTTTTTTTTTTTTTTGCTTTTCAAGTGCATGCTTTTGTAGTAACGTATTGGTGAAATTACTTTTTCTTGCCTTGATATGACCTATTTGTTGTTTTTATGGGTAAACAATAAATCATGGATTCACAATTCTTGAGTTGGTTTCACTCTGGGCTAGAGAATTATCTTCTTCTAGGCAGATTGAACCAATTTCTAAATCTAATCCTATTTTAGCATGTTTTGTCCTTTTTTTGTGCCAATATAATCTATTATCACTTCATTACCCATTTATAATATGGGCATGATGGATTGAAGATCATGCCCATATTACAACAACCTCATCAGCTTCAAGAAAAGGTAATCTTATTAGTAGTAAATTAGCTAATTAATACTATGCAATTAAAGCCTCTAAAGACTACTGACTTTCTCTGCATACAAATTGTGCATGATCTCTCTCAATCAGATCACTTGAAGTTGCTACTTGTCGGATTTATTTTGTAATTCATATCTTGTAGTTTTGTATTTTGTATTGTAATGTAATATGTAGTGGATTGTATGTATTTTATTTTTTCATTTTTATATATTTTTATTATTCTGGAAAATGTTAGTTAGTATTATGCTTTTTAACGAGTTAGAAAAACTTTTTATATAATATATGGCTTTTATGAAAGTTATGATTTTCAACACTTTTTTTAATATTTAAAAAATATAGGAGAATCATGCTTCTCAACATTGTCATATAAATATAGACTTTTATTATTAAAAAAAAATTATGTTTCTGAAAGTCGATTTTTACCCAATTTGAAGGGAAAAAAGAAAAAAAAAATCCGGGTCCAATCTGGTACCTGAATTTTCAGGTTCCTAAAACCTGAATTCACCCGGATACCAGCTCAGGTCGTAACCTGGGTATATTCGGGTCAAAACCCAACTAAGATTTTAAATCCGGGTTTTAGACTGGGTATACCCGAATATCCAGTTTGATACTCGGATGAACAGCCCCTAGATATTTACATAAATTTTTTTGTAAATGTATCGAGTAAAAAAGTTATGGCTTGAGCTATATATATGCCAGCTGCATGTCTAAATCAGAACATGATCAAAGAGGCATCTCGAGCAGAGTCGACAGAAGTATTTCCGACATTATAGTTGCCAACAAATTAGTCTATTCTTATAAAAAATTAAAAATTGAAAAAAACAAAAGACATATAAAGGGATTTTTAGAGAAAGAAAAGGATAGGAATATGACTCTTAAATATATACATTAAATATATTCACTCATATATTTTTATTTTTTATTTTTTTAATAGTTAAGGAAGTGACTATTTGTAAATTTATATTTTATTTATTTATTTAATAGTTAAAGATGTTTAAAAAATATTTAAAGTAAAAGAATCATGGCTTGAGATATATATATATATATATATATATATATATATATATATATATTTATTTATTTATATGCTAGCTGCATCATGTCCACGTCATAACATGATCATCAAAGAAGGCATCTCGGGCAGAGACCATAGAAGTATTTCCGACAATATTACAATGCCAACAAATCAGTCTATTCTTAGAAATAATTAAAATTGAAAAAAAAAACAAAAAAAGACATATAAAGGGAGTTTAGAGAAAGGAAAGGATAGGACTATGTTAAATATGCACATTAAATATATTCACTCAAATATTTTGGTTTTTTATTTTTTTAATAATTAAGAAAGTGATAATTAGTGAATTTATATTTTATTTATTTATTTAATACTTAAGGATGTTTAAAAAATATATAAAGTAAAAGAATTATGGCTTGAGCTATATATATATACGGAACTGCTACATGCAGTCGGCATATGCAAGCGGGAGGTAAACGGTTGTACGGAATGAATAAAAAAAAGTTATAAAAATATTTTTTTTTATGTGGGTCCCATATTAATTCACTTTTTTTAAAGCGACTGCACGCCGTTTCCACAACCACAACTGCAAATATAATTTCTTATATATATATATATATATATATGCTAGCTGGCAGCTGCATGTTCACATCAGAACATGATCAAAGAAGGCATCTCGATCAGAGACCACAGAAGAATTTCCGACATTACAATTGCCAACAAATTAGCCTATTCTTATAAAAAATTAAAATTTGAAAAAAAAAAGACATAAAGGAATTTTAGAGAAAGGAAAGGATAGGAATATGACTCTTAAATATGCACATTAAAGATATTCACTCATATATTTTTATTTTTTATTTTTTTAATAATTAAAAAAGTGACTATTAGTGAATTTAATTAATTAATTTAATAATTAAAGATGTATAAAAAATATTTAAAGTAAAAGAATTATGGCTTGAGCTATATATATATATATATATATATATATATATATATATGCTAGCTGCATGTCCACATCAGAACGTGATCAAAGAAGGCATCTCGAGCAAGACCACAGAAGTATTTCCGAGTCCCGACATTACAATTGCCAACAAATTAGTCTATTCTTATAAAAAACTAAAAATTGAAAAGAAAAAAAAAAAAGGACATACAAAGGGATTTTAGAGAAAGGAAAGGATAGGAATACGACTCTTAAATATGCACATTAAATATATTTACTCATATATTTTTCTTTTTTATTTTTTATTTTTTTTAAAATTAAAGAAGTAACTATTAGTGAATTTATATTTTATTTATTTATTTAATAGTTAAGGATGTTTGAGAAATATTTAAAGAAAAAAAAAACTCAAATAGTGTTCATATTTAGAGTGACGTTTGATATGCAAAGTAGCATTGTCCTTTTAACCGAAGAGCTTTACTACACATAAGCCCACACATCACACACCACACATTTTTTTATTTATTTTTATTTTTTCAAATTTTTTTTGAGTTTATTATTCTTAAACTAATTAAATTTTTTTATTCATTATTTATATATCAAACATTTGATAAAAAATTTTTTTTTAAAAAATTAAAAAAAATATGATATGTGATGTGTAGGCTTATGTTAAGAAATTTTCTTAACCGAATCCCAGGTACACTTCCACCCAACAAAGACGGAGGAAACTTTCCCCAGACGCGCTGTTAATATATATAGCTAGCCGCCGGGCACACCTATCCGGATGTAACATCAATGGCCCAAAATTGTTTTTCCCTCTCTAACTAATAATGCCTATATAATCCCATACCCAATCTAAAAAGCTTTCACCAACAGCCAGCTTCGGGTGCTTTGCATAGCCTGATCCAAAACCTCAAGCTTTGATCTTTCATTGTAGTGAGGGAAAACATGTCCATCCTAGTCTCAGGAGCTGATCTTCCCCAAAAAAGCAAACCCAATGTTGTGCGGAGGACTGCAAATTTTCCCCCCAGCGTTTGGGGGGACCGTTTCTTCAACTACGTCTCCGAAGATGGGGGTACGTACGTATACAATTTCACTCTCTTTTAACTATAAAATTTGAATTTGTTTACATTAATGATTGAGTACTGCTAATTAATCAATTAATTATTAGTTTATTAGGACGTTATAACTAGCTTAATTCCATGATTATCACGGCCTCATGCAGTTTTGCTAGCTTGTGCAGGAAACCCATGCTCGTAGAGTACGTGAAGTTGAAGAACTGATCAAAGAAGTGAGAAGGGAAATGTTAGCCTCCGCGTGTCAGCCTTCGCAACAGCTGAACCAAATTGATGCACTTCAGCGCCTAGGCGTGGCGTATCACTTAGAGAGATCCAAGAAGCGCTAGAACATATGCATGCTGGCTATTATGACAATAGGGCTGATGGTAGTGGAGATGACGATAATGATCTGTACAATGTTGCCCTTCGTTTCCGACTAATACGTCAACAAGGACTTCCTGTTTCATGTGGTATGCTTTCGATTTGGCATGCAGTCACGCCCCATATATATTTCTTTGGATTACGAATTTAATTTATTCTCTACAAGTGATGAGCTAGGCGCGCGCGCGGACTTCTTTATTTGAGATTTTTTTAAGTGCATGTATTGCATTAAGTTACATACTCTTGTAATAGCCTCATTATTTAAACTTGATTATATATATATATATATATATATATATTTGTATATGTATTATGTACATGTATATTTGTTTCGCGTCTTGGTGTTGAAGCAGATGTGTTTAACAAGTTTAAAGATGAAAAGGGTAACTTCAAGGAAAGTTTGAGCACCAACATTCCGGGCATCCTAGCCTTGTATGAAGCTACGCATCTTAGGGTGCACGGAGAAGACATCCTTGATGAGGCCCTTGCTTTCACCACCACTCAACTCAAGTCCGCTGCATCCCATTTAAGCAATCCATTAGCAGCAAAAGTTAATCATGCCCTAAAGCAACCCCTGCACAAGGGCATACCAAGGCTTGAGGCCCGACACTTCATTTCTTTCTACCAAGATGACACTTCACATAAAAAAGCTTTCCTGAAGCTTGCAATACTAGATTTCAATTTGGTGCAGTCGTTGCACAAACAGGAACTTTCTGAAATCACCAGGTAATTAGTACTTAAAGTCAACTAACAATACGTCAACTATGCACTGCTAATACCATATGGTTAACTTGTAGATGGTGGAAAGATTTAGACTTTGCAACGAAACTACCTTTTGCAAGAGACAGGGTTGTGGAGTGCTTTTTATGGATTGTGGCAGTCTATTTTGAGCCCCGGCACTCGCCTGAAAGAAAAATACTAACGAAAATTATTTCCATGGCGTCCACCATAGATGATATTTATGATGCATATGGCACTCTTGAAGAACTCGAGATCTTTACAGAAACGATTGAGAGGTTTGTTAGCGATAATGATTATAATGTATGGTAGCAATCTTGTTAACTTCAATTTGTACCTGATTTTCAGGTGGGAAATTAGCACAATAGATCAACTTCCACAGTACATGCAAATATGTTATAGGGCACTCTTGGACATTTTCGAAGAAATTGAGCAGGAGCTGGCAAAACAAGGAAGACCATACCTTGTAATCTATGCAAAAAAAGCTGTACGTAAGACACAGGAATTTCCATTATTTTTGCTCTCCTAGAACTGGTTGCTTGCCTCGTACGCGTTTATTGTATGCATGTTAATGATCCTTTTGAGGCATATCAGATGAACATATTGGTCCGGGCCTACTTCAACGAAGCCAAATCTTTCAACATGAAACAAATCCCAACGATGGAAGAGTATATGGAAGTCGCAATACCTAGCTCCGGTTACCCAATGCTCATAGCCGTCTCATTTGTTTTCATGGGTGAAATAGTTACCAAGGAGGCCTTTGAATGGATCTTCAGCAACCCAAAAGTTATAACAGCATCAGCAGTAATTGCTAGGCTCATGGATGACAGTGGGTCACATAAGGTATTAATATATATAGCTGACTAAATTGAAGCTAGTTAATTTGTGAAACAAAATCGACATTATATATATAGCTGACTATGTTTTTTCTACCTCTATGGGAAACTATATATGAATGTAGTTTGAGCAAGAGAGAGGGCATGCTGCCTCTGCTGTTGAATGCTACATGAACCAATATGGGGTCTCAGAAACACAACTGGCATATGAAGAACTGAACAGGCAAGTTTCTGATGCATGGAAAGACATCAATGAGGAATTTACAAGGACTAATGCTATGCCAATGCCTCTCCTTATGTGTGTTTTAAATATTTCACGAGCAATAGATGTCATCTACAAGAACGGGGATGGATATACCCGTGTAGGGAAAGAGATGAGGGAGAACGTTGCAGCCGTGCTTATTCATCCGGTGCCAACAATATTATGAGTGTTGGGTTACTGGTACTTCATCTATAATATCATGCCGGTACTGGTATTGATATGGTTTCATATAATAACTTAGATTTACTATATAATAAAATAGCTTTACAATCTAGATTAATTCAAGTTCTATCTATGTCAGTTTGTAGGTTTGAAAGCAAATAAATGATGCTCTCACATGAGATGGTATGTACCCGGATAGCCACTTAATTTGTAATGAAGGCAAATAAATATTGATATACTATGTACCAGATCATTGGCTGACCCTGATCAATGAAACCATACCGAATTATCCCAGATAACAAAAACACTCAATTTATGAGTTTAAAAAATATACGGGTACTCCAAATAACAAATGATGATCAGATGTTGAGCGTAAATCCAGTTTGAAAGAAATTTGAATGTAAATCCAGTTTGAATAAAATGGCCTGTAACGTAAATCTATTTTCATCAACAAATTCAGAAGGATTTTGATTTCTAAAGTCGAAACATTTCAGATCTAAAAGAGTATAAACATAGATCGAAATAAATAGCGATGAATAAAATATGTTTGGTAGAAAATCTAATATTAAAAGAAGATTTTCTATCTCGATCAAAAATCTAATAATCGCGATGAGTAAAACATGTATTTCTCCTAAACATATCTGGGTAAAAAACGAAGATGAAATCTAACATATATTTTGATTTGTGTTTTTCCCTTATACCCAAACGTGTATTTGTTAAAAACAAACCACATAACAATTAAGCGCTTGGCATTTACNTTATATATATATATATATATATATATATATATGTATATGTGTGTGTATATATATATATATATATATATATTTGTTTCGCGTCTTGGTGTTGAAGCAGATGTGTTTAACAAGTTTAAAGATGAAAAGGATAACTTCAAGGAAAGTTTGAGCACCAACATTCCGGGCATCCTAGCCTTGTATGAAGCTACGCATCTTAGGGTGCACGGAGAAGACATCCTTGATGAGGCCCTCGCTTTCACCACCACTCAACTCAAGTCCGCTGCATCCCATTTAAGCAATCCGTTAGCAGCAAGAGTTAATCATGCCCTAAAGCAACCCCTGCACAAGGGCATACCAAGGCTTGAGGCCAGACACTTCATTTCTGTCTACCAAGATGACACTTCACATAAAAAAGCTTTCCTGAAGCTTGCAATACTAGATTTCAATTTGGTGCAGTCGTTGCACAAACAGGAACTTGTTGAAATCACCAGGTAATTAATACTTAAAGTCAACTAACAATACGTCAACTATGTGTTGGACAAACCCCCCAAGTGTGAAATGCAACTTGCATGTGCAACTACCTACCCAGCCACCCACCCACTCCAGCGAATGTCTCTGGCAGCAAAGATTGACCAACATTCATCTGCACCGAAAGAATGCCTCTTGGTCAAGAAATGTGGCTGTTTTGTTTCCTATAGTTTCTCCTATAAAAGGAGATCATTTGCTGAAGATTATATCATCCTCACTGCGGTGAGAGATCAGGAAGAAGGCTTGGAGTGAAATTTGAATTCTGGGAAAACCCATAACTGAGTGCCATTTGAGAGATAGAGAGATTGTTGATGAGTGTTTGTAATTTTATACAAACATATTGAAAAATTGAATTTCCGCTTCAGTGGACGTAGACAAGTTGCCGAACCACTTAAATATTGTCTCTATCTATTGTGGGTGTGATTTCTAGACGGCTTCAAGCTCAACACTATGCACTGCTAATACCATTTGGTTAACTTGTAGATGGTGGAAAGGTTTAGACTTTGCAACGAAACTACCTTTTGCAAGAGACAGGGTTGTGGAGTGTTTTTTATGGATTGTGGCAGTCTATTTTGAGCCCCGGCACTCGCTTGAAAGAAAAATACTAACGAAAATTATTGCCATGGCATCCACCATAGATGATATTTATGATGCATATGGCACTCTTGAAGAACTCGAGATCTTTACAGAGACGATTGAGAGGTTTGATAGCGATAATTATTATTGATATTGCTTTTATGATTATAATGTATGGTAGCAATCTTGTTAACTTCAATTTCTACCTGATTTTCAGGTGGGAAATTCGGACAATAGATCAACTTCCACAGTACATGCAAATATGTTTTAGGGCACTCTTGGACATTTTCGAAGAAATTGAGCAGGAGCTGGCAAAACAAGGAAGACCATACCTTGTAATCTATGCAAAAAAAGCCGTACGTAAGACACAGGAATTTCTATTATTTTTGCTCTCCTAGAGCTGGTTGCTTGCCTCGTACGCGTTTATTGTATGCATGTTAATGATCCTTTTGAGGCATATCAGATGAAAATATTGGTCCGGGCCTACTTCAACGAAGCCAAATCTTTCAACATGAAACAAATCCCAACGATGGAAGAGTATATGGAAGTCGCAATACCTAGCTCCGGTTACCCAATGCTCATAGCCGTCTCATTTGTTTTCATGGGTGAAATAGTTACCAAGGAGGCCTTTGAATGGATCTTCAGCAACCCAAAGGTTATAACAGCATCATCAGTAATTGCTAGGCTCATGGATGACAGTGGGTCACATAAGGTATTAATATATATAGCTGACTAAATTGAAGCTAGTTAATTTGTGAAACAAAATCGACATTATATATATAGCTGACTATGTTTTTTCTACCTCTATGGGAAACTATATATGAATGTAGTTTGAGCAAGAGAGAGGGCATGCTGCCTCGGCTGTTGAATGCTACATGAACCAATATGGGGTCTCAGAAACACAACTGGCATATGAAGAACTGAACAGGCAAGTTTCTGATGCATGGAAAGACATCAATGAGGAATTTACAAGGACTAATGCTATGCCAATGCCTCTCCTTATGTGTGTTTTAAATATTTCACGAGCAATAGATGTCATCTACAAGAACGGGGATGGATATACCCGTGTAGGGAAAGAGATGAGGGAGAACGTTGCAGCCGTGCTTATTCATCCGGTGCCAACAATATAATGAGTGTTGGGTTACTGGTACTTCATCTATAATATCATGCCAGTACTGGTATTGATATGGTTTCATATAATAACTTAGATTTACTATATAATAAAATAGCTTTACATTCTAGTATACAAGTTCTATTTACGTCAGTTTGTAGGTTTGAAAGAAAATAAATGATGCTCTCACATGAGACGGTATGTAACCGGATAGCCACTTAATTTGTAATAAAGGCAAATAAATATTGATATACTATGTACCAGATCATTAGCTGATTCTGATCAATGAAACCATACCAAATTATCCCAAATAAAAAAAACACTCAATTTATGAGTTTAAAAAATATATGGGTACTCCAAATTATAACAAATCATGATCAGATGTCACTACAAGAAAAAGTAGTATTTGGGGCTAAGTTTATTTCTGGCGGTACAAATTTAGTCGCAAATAGCATATTTTTCAATTTTAGGAAAAATGCTTGCGGCAACGTGAAAAAATAGCTGGTAAAAATCATTATTTGCGGCGAGTTTAGTGCGCCGGAAATGTTCTGGCCGCAAATAGGCCCGTTGGCCATTCCAGGGTCGACTTAATAACGTTTCCGCTATTATATTTATTTGTTACAGTGACATGTCTTTACTTATTAAGGCGACTTTTAAGTCGCCTTAATAACTTCTTATTATTTTCCTTCCCACGTCTAATTGTTTTCCCACGCTCCACATTTTTCCTCTCTTTCTCGCACTCTCTCTCTCTCTCTCTTGCTCTTGGGTTCTACAGGAGGGTTTCCATTCAGAATCCCTCATCGCCGTCTTCTCGCCGTATTCTCGCCGGTGAGTTTGTCTTTACAACTTCTAGGCTCCATTAATCTCTCTCTCATTCTCTGTATTTGTAGTCTGAGAGTGATGAGCACCTTATTGATTTCTTTAAAGAGGTGAGGTGGAGTAAGAAGAAGGGTAAATTTGTGACTCCAGCGACGGAAGAAAAACATGTGAGTGACTTTGAATGAATCCGTGTGTACGTATTATTTACCTTGTAGTTTTGAACGAATCCATGTGTACATATTAACGTGTGATTTCACTTCCTTGAATAGAATGAAATGGTTGCCAAGTACTCTAAGTTAGAGCCTAAGAAGCAGACTAAGGATGTTGCTGCATCAATCTTTAGGGAGGTGCTAGGCCATAGGCCAGGGTATGCAAGGGGGTTGGGACAGATGGTTATCCCTGAGTCATCTAGACAGAACACTGCAGAAAAATTTGCAGCATTAACAGAACGTGTAGAGAGGCATGAGAAGGATGCTGAGTATTACAAGAATCAGTTGGAAGAATTACGGGGGAATGTAGAGAAAGTGTTGGTGAAGCAAGCTGAGTACGACAAATTATTAAGTTCATACATGGAATCACAGAGGCAAACCCAAGGAGAGTCTCATAGAGAAACTCAGGGACCTGCATGGGCAGTTCCTTTTTTAGTCAATAAGTTTTTTGTGCCTTTTTTGTATGGAGATGGATTTGTGCCTTACATGTCATAGAAAAGTGTCTCCTAGTATAACTTTTTTTGATTATTAGATATTTGGTGTTAGGATGTATGTTTTGAAAGGGTTTCCACTGACTTGGAGCTGCACACAGTACAACCTTCACTGTGAAGGATTTTGATGTGGAAGTCTGGTTTTGTAGTGCTTTGGTTTCTGTAGGCTGGGACCAAATGATGAAGAAGTGAAAAAGGTGCATATCTATGATTCTCTAACCTTATATATATATATATATATATATATATATATAAAATATTAATTAGTCCCCCTAAATATTGCTCTTTTTCTTATCATATCACAGAATTGCATGTTTTTTGTGATTTTCTAACTACCTCAATGATTAATATGACTTACATGCATGCACCCATTTTCTTTTGGTTTATAATAGTTTTTAGGTTTCCTAATTTTGTAGTTGCAATTTAAATTTATGTTGGGCTTTGGAAACTAAAGAAAAATTTGTGAATCTAAATTTTTGCAGCTTTGAGATCAATGAAGGAGGTTTCTAGTTTTCAGATGAAGAGGTATACCTTTAGGTTTTGAGATGAAGAAGGCAGCTTCCATGATGATCAAGACTTGCTTAGGAAATCCTTATTACACAATAAAGATGAGGAGTATACATGTAAACTTACATTGATCTATTAATGTGGCATGTTGGGGTGAATTTCAAATAGCACTTTTTTTTTTTTTTTTTTATGAATGAATGATATACTGATACATGTTGGGGGTATTTGAAACATCTGTATCATGTAAATGATTAATTCATGATATTATATGCTTATTAGAGAATATGTTGAACTATTACATGCGTTGGATATTGTATCTAATGGAGGACTACAGATGTTTAAAAAAAAAAAGAGGCTGAAATGGTAAATAATTGTAAATCACGGGAATTCAGTAGGGAAGACTTTTTCGGCGACACATTGCACTTTTTGCGGCGACTATTTGCCGCCGAAAAAAATCAATTTCAGTATTAAATCAACAAGCTGCGCAAAATTTTTTCCCGGCGCACTATTAAAGCATTAGCGGCCATTATTTTGTCGCCGCAAAAAACATCATTTCTGGCCACGATAAGCCACGCCGAAATTCTCTTTTCCTACCTCAAAAATTGCGGCACAATACCGGCAAGTAGGGAATGGCCGCAAATAGTTATTTGTGGCGACGTTTAGCCTTTTGCGGCAATATTAAGTCGTCGAAAATATTGGCTTTTCTTGTAGTGATGTTGAACGTAAATTGAGTTCGAAAGTAATTTGAATGTAAATCCTGTTTGAATAAAATGGCCTGTAACGTAAATCTATTTTCATCGACAAATTCACAAGGATTTTGATTTCTAAAGTCGAAACATTTCAGATCTAAAAGAGTATAAACATATATATAGATCAAAATAAATAGCGTTGAATAAAATATGTTTGGTAGAAAATCTAAGATTAAAAGAAGATTTTTGTTCTCGATCAAAAATCTAATAATCGCGATGAGTAAAACATGTATTTCTCCTAAACATATATGGGTAAAAAACGAAGATGAAATCTAACATATATTTTGATCCGCATATGCTCAAACATGTATTTGTTAAAAACAAAGCACATAACAATTAAGCGCTTAGCATTTACTCGTTTCCTTCGACCTTGATCCCACCCTCCTACGGCTTAGAAATTTACCAAAAGTGACCGGCCCACAAGCTACATTGTGGGGGAAACGGGATGCACTGACCCTGATGCCTGCCTATGATACCTAGCATTAAAAGATTTATACCGATAAGTGAACGGAGATCACAGACGACCCTCCATTCTTTGATATTGCGAATGAGAAGTGACAATACTGATTACCTACCGTCGAGATGCCACTTGAAGAGTCACGCTACATTAATGATGCCACCTCAAACGCCATGCCACATGCCATGACTAGAACAACTGTGGGGGTAAAACTGGCCCCTAATACAAGGTACAAAATGTTCCCTAAAACCTCATATAAAAGTCATGCTTTAGGTATGAATAACTCTATTTGAACTCTGTTATTTTCCTACAATTCTCCCATACGAAATATTGACTTTAGCATTAGAGGCTCCCAGAACCACCATCAAGCTCACATTCGTCTTTGTATTGCAAGTTGAAAGATCCCAGCTAGGCTTAGCTCAGGCGTACAAAACGCGAAATTAAAAATTCCTATCCCTTTAGAAAGATAGAGAGCCATGATTCATAAATGCTATTTGTAGACCGAGCCAGTTTCATGGATGAAAAACTTGTTTCGTTTAATGGAGTCATCAACAGAGAGAGAGAGAGAGAGAGAGAGAGAGAGAGAGAGAGAGAGAGATTTTCTATTTGTGCATAAAGGGCCTCTTCTGAAAGGGGAAGGAGCTATATAAATTAAGACTGGAAAAATCAGAAGCATGTAGGGACCGAGTCAATGAATTGGGTGATTCAACAAATCAAATTGGTTATTTCAATGTTGATAAAAAGTATTAAAAATCATATAATGCAATTTAAGCATTTGATATCATGCATAAAAGAGTATAAGATATAAATTCAATGAGTAGTTTTAGTAAAAGTATTATATGAATATATATTAAAGAGTATAAACATGTAATTTATGTATTTAACGTCGACTGTCAACATATATTATCTCATATATGAAGAAGATAAATACCATTAAATTAATATAAGCACATAGAAAATGTAGTATTTTATGCACAACCACAAATTTAATACAAAACACTCACTCATCTCTTAATCTTTTTATTTAACTGAGGAAAA
Source organism: Carya cathayensis (assembly GCA_011037825.1). NCBI lineage: Eukaryota > Viridiplantae > Streptophyta > Magnoliopsida > Fagales > Juglandaceae > Carya > Carya cathayensis. The sequence continues at coordinate 99,012 of QGSO01000882.1, read as the reverse complement.
TAATTAAAAAAATATACATGCTTTGTCTTTCAATTTTTCTGTGATTCTTATTGAATACAATAATGAAAATATTAATATATGTTTAGTTCTATCATATTTCGATATAAAAAATTAAAACAAAAACTCAATTGTTAGATAACATAAAAATAAATATAGTTTTGAATCAGTTCTAATTGGCCTAAAATCGGCTAGAATTGGCTTTGAATAAACCTAAACCGGGCGATTGAAGCAGTTAAGTGAACAATTAAAAAGCTTTACCAAAATTGGTTTGGTTTCTAATCGATTCAATTTGAATTGGCTGAACCTGCTTCAATTCCCTCATTTTTTTGAACATTGATATAAAATTATAAATAGACCCTCTAAGTGCATGTGATTCCCGAGTATTAGCCTTAAAGGCCAACCATCAAGGTGCATGAAGTGATTAATTAGTCACTTCATAGACCCTAGCCAAGGGAGGGGAAGGGGTGTCTATATACTATGAGTGCCCCTTTGCTACTCATCATGAATATTGATTTAAGAGCTTTTCTACTCATCATTCTACATGTACACTACATATCACATCTTTTTTTCTTTCCTAGTTTTCTTAATACTAACCTAATTGAGTTCTTCTACTCATCATCTGGCCTACACCACATACTAATTAGTACTATGAGGGAAAAAAATAAGAAATCATGTGTGGGGTACTGTAATGTAAGAATGCTGAGTAAATTTTTTGTTGATTTAAATCCCTTAACTGCACGTACGTACATGTCTGAGTAATTATTTGGTTCGAGTTCCTTTAAGCTGAATTAAGTTTTGTAACAGCTTAATTAATTAGTACTATGGCATGCATGCAGTTTCTTAATGCTATTGATTAATCATCCGATCGAGTATTACATGGTCATGTACTACAACTGAAGGAAATATATATATATATATATACACACACACACATATAGATTTATATATTTGGGTTTCTCAATCACACATCAAGACCCACGCTCGATGCAATGAGGTTTCACAAGTTTCTATTTTTTTATTTAACAAAAAGAAAATTAAAGGACCGTACGTACGTCCCTAAACTTTGTTAAAGAAAAGCTCCCACTTTTAGGCAGAAATACCATATTACAAAGACAAAATCGCTGCAAATGATGCCATTTCTTCTCACCTTGAGGTTGGACAGAAAAATCGTGGACGCTAAAAATGGTTTTTCTTATAGTGAATTTCTTGTAGCATAGGAAGACATGAAGCCACTCTACATGCATGCACGCATGTCATATACCTCAATTAATTCACCGCTACAATCAGCACCATATACATATACATATAAACACACACATGTTGGGAATTTGGACCTCCCAAATTCACCCCCTAAGTTCTACCATTTACAGGAATATCAAGAAAAATAGAGAAATAATAACAACATGAGATTTTACGTGGAAAACTCTCAAAACAGGAGAAAATCATCAGACTCAGAGAATAAAATCTACTATGTAAAAAATTGTTACAATCACACAATTTCAAACCTCACCCCAAATACACCCTCAAAGCTTTCCTCACTAGCAAAACTTTAACTCACACCTTTTCCCCTTTTACAAAAAAGGCCAACAGAGGATTTTAATTGAAATAAAAAATTAATAGATAAGCTTTTCAATTGGTGCACTTAACAAGGAGGATTAGCCTCCTTTTATAGGCCTTGGGCCTTGCTCTTCCTTCACTCCCAACCCATGTGGGACAAAAGCAAATGCGCAAAACCTAACAATTTCTACCTTGCGACTTTAGCTGATCCCATAGTCACGCTCCACTTCAATGAAAATCTTCATAGCTTCCGCTATCATATTTCACCATAAAAGCATACTCACTTAGAATAAACCAATTCCAAGTATTTCACTTTGGCCCATGTAAAACACAACCTTACTAAAAATCATAGTGTAACTTTCACGTTTGGCTTTTCTAGAAATTCATCAGCCATCGACATGAATTTCCACCACACACCCTGCATCAATGCCAAACCAATGCTTGTATGCAAACTTGTGGACCCGCTAACATTAACACATGATCTTCTTTCATGGTAACTTTGGGAATTAGCGGCATGCCATGAGGATGTACATGTCCATTTTCAAAAGACATCGTCTTCTATGGAGAGAGATGCAATTTTAGCTTTGTTACCAGTATCTCCATTTACTGACTTGGAACCTCTTGCAGAACTTGCTCCAGCTTTTAGACAATTTTTCTTGACGTGTCCAGATTGTCCACACCCCCAGCAGACTGCTTTCTTCTTCATGAAGTTTTTCCTCTTCCCACTTCTAGTTGCTACCATTACTAAGTTCTTAGGTGGACCATTACTTCCACCACCTAGTCTTCTCTCTTCAGAAAAAAGTTTACTGGTAACCTTTGAAAAAATTATTTTCTCATTCCCATGTGTCAAAATAGGTTTCATATACTCATAAGAAGCTGGAAGAGACCAGATGAGCCTTAAAGCTTGATCCTCGTCATCAATTTTAACTCCAATAGATTCTAGTTCAGAGAAAATACCATTGAGAACACTTAAATGATCTAAAATAGTCGTTCCTTCAGTCATCCGTAGTGTATGAAATTGCTCATTCAAGTGCACCCGATTCGAGATGCCCTTTGCAGAATATCAAGAAAAATAGAGAAATAATAACAATACAAAATTTTACGTAGAAAACTCCCAAAATAGGAGAAAAACCACCAGATCCAGAGAAGAAAATTCACTATGTGAAAAATTGTTACAATTATACAATTTCTCTTCTCACCCCAAATACACCCTCAAAGCTTTCACCACTAGCAAAACTTTAACTCACACATCTTCCCCTTTTATGAAAAAGGCCAACAAAGGATTTTAACTAAAGTCAAAAGTTACTAGATAAGCTTTTTAATTGGTGCACTTTACCAAGGAGGATTGGCCTCCTTTTATAGGCCTTCCTCTTCTTTCGCTCCCAATCCAAGTGGGACAAAAGCAAATGAGCAAAACCTAACAACATGACATACACATAGTATTTTATTACTCATGATCCATTAGTCGCTTTTTATAAACGGCATGCTAAATTGTTAACAATACTAGATCACTTTCTCCTTGGCCTCCACAGTATTATGTACAATTTAAATTCCCTTATAAGTTTATAATTCTAGTCTTTTTTAATTTTGAATTTAATTATATATTTTAATTTCTTACTAATTGTTAACATTTAACCATTACAAAATAGTACCGTTTGTGACGCCTTCAACTCCCACGTACGGACACGTAGAAATTGAGATGTCGGGATGATGACAACACGTGTCACACATCCCATCGCCAAGTGCCAAGTGTGTGTACATGCAACATGTGTACAAATAAACCACGCAGCAGATAATAAATGTCTTATAACTAAGTACCAGAATTTTGTTTAAATACAAACTAGCTTAAAACACACGTAATAAAATATTATAAGTTCAACACTGTTTCAAATCCAAATTACATAATATAAAAACAAATAAAGATAATATCCAAGGGTAAACAACTCCAAGTCAATACTCTGGCGGAGCCGCCTCATCGGGCTTAGCCTCCTCCTCCTCCTCAACCTCTGCATCAAAATCTACAGTACCAAAAATGGTGCCTCAGGTAAGTAATACTCCAAACACTACAAGATAAAAATATATTACATTCAACAATATATATGAAAAGATGCCAAATGCACGTGTCCCAAAAATTCACATTTTTCCACGCACGCCAAAATTCCATTTTGGCCCAAAACATATCCTTTAAAACAAGTCATTGTCATTATCTCAGATAATGACCCAAACCAAGAAACCACCATTTTCCCAGAAAATGGATCTCAATATCCTCTTACAAAACCTCGTCATTTTCTGAGAAAATGACCCATATCCAATATCCAAAACCAGTTCCAATTAATGCATGCACCATGATCTCTCCTAGGGATCATCCGCACACTCTGGCTACTATACTACACTGCAGGTAACGACTACGCATGTGACATCTAAACGAGCGATCCTAGTCTTGCGCCTAGAGCGTACCTGGACCAGACATCCTCTAGTCCCCTCCAGCCGAGGGACCACGGAGTCGACATGACAAAGTTACCTTATCGTGCGATCCGATCATCGCCCAGCGACAACCCAGGGATGTCACTCAGTATTATCCACTCCTGAGTGACCAGAGGAGCTCCGCCAAGGTAATACCCCATCTTGGCTTGGGGTCATGATACGCATGCACTCGAAAATCCATTTACACATGAAAATCCAGTTTTCAGTATTCAACACATGTATATGCATGCACCATGCAATGGAAATGATATGAAACAAAATATCCAACAATTCTCAATATCAACAACAAACAAACAACTCCGTCATCAAATCCATCCGACCCCCGACTCCTCGGACTCAGTTTGGAATAACCAACCAGTCACAAATTTATTGTAAAAACAATAATATATTTAAATCTAAAATGAAGTTTGGAAAATACTTACAGCGCTATATGATAATTTTTGAAAGATCAATGAGCTGCAAACGGCGAAGAAAAAGCAACGTAATAGTGTAAAAACACTGTGACCGTGGGTTGTAAAATACCCACTTTTGAATGGGGATGAACCAAGGCTTAAGATTGATAGGGAATAGCTTAGAGGTGTTTATGAAACTAGTGGAAGTGAGGGTTGGTTGTGGGTGGCGGTGAAAACGGCGGCGGAAGGCCAAAATATCCAAAACGGAAAGTGAGGTCGTGGGAGTTGCTCCGGCAACGGATTGGAGCCAGAAATGGGTGGTTTAGGACGGCAAGAATTCGGTGATAAAGTGGTGAAGAGATGGTGGCCGGAGGTGGAACGACGGAGGTGCTGGAGTACTTGAATGCCGCGGCTTGGAGTGGCGCGTGTGGCTTAACGGTGGCACAGGAGGGGTTGAATTTTGGTCAGGAGGTGCACCGGCCGAAGGGGAAGAGGGTGGTGGGGGCAGTGCATGGCATGGTAGCGGGCGGCGGTGGAGAGTTCACGCGGGGAGAGAGAGAGAACCGGGGAAAAAGAAGGAAAAAGAAAGAAAAATAAGAAAGAAGAGAAAGGAGAAAAAAAAAAAGAAAAAAAGAAAAAGAGAAAAAGAAAAGATGAGGAAAAGAAATGAGGTCCAGTCCTCACCTCTTGAGTTCAGAAATTGATCCAACGAAAACAACTTTAAAAGTTATAAATCAAAGAAAATCATTTAAATACAACATAAAGCTAAATTATAATAAATAACTAGTAAAAACTAACAACTTAATTTTAAAACAAAAAACAAGCTAAAATAAATTAAATAGCAATTTAAACTCAAAACAATAATTAATATTAAGAAAGCTCTACAAAATAAATTTCAAAACTAAATAAATCCCATTAAAATCTGATAATTTAAAATAAAAGAACCAATATTTTAATTAAATTAAAATACTCTTTCAGTGAAAGTACACGTAAAAACGGGGTATCACACTGTTGGAGAAAAGAAAATTTTGACAAAAAGTTATATTATTCTTAAAAACATAACGTTTTTATATATTTTTAAAACACTAACTATTTAATTTTCATATTCAATCTTGGAGGCTCATTTTTGGCATTCGAATATATATATATTCATTTATATCTATTAGGCATGTGCATAAAATGCAGTGGGCCGATCCGTCCGAAACAACCGACATGGGTCCACTTGACAAAAGTCGAGTTCTTCAGATCCACATCACTAGCGGCTTGAACCAAGTTAATATCGGTCGAGATTGATACTGACTATTTCATTTTGAACTAAGGCAAGCTCTTCCCCTCAAAGTTTCACCAACCCTAGCCACTAGTGCACCACTTTGTTCATTGTCGCTATGTCAGAACCCCTAGGAAAGTGGCCACAGGCCATGCCTCGACACGACCATTGACATTCCAAGACAGCCCCTTGACGCTATTATGGACATGCATTGATAGCCCCACTGATGTGCCATAGGCATGCCATGGCTCCTACCATGGCACACCCAAGACAACCTAGCAGGCATGCCATGGTCCATGCCATAACATGCCCTTGACGCAGCTAGCCAACACGCATCAGCAAGCTAGCAGCACGGCCAGCATACCGCAGCATGCACACGCACATGCCACCAGCCTGCACAGCACGCAGGCCAAGCCTGGCCTTGTGCGTGCAGAGGATACTAGCCTGCCCAGTGCGCAGGCCAAGCCAGGCCATGCACACGCACAAACCACCAACTTGCCTAGTGCATAGGCCATGCACATAGCAGCACCAGCCATGCACAAGGCGAGGGCCACGCTAGGCCATGTGCACAATGGCACCAGCCATGCATGTGTACGGTAGCACCAGCCATGCACAAGGTTAGGTCGGGGCCCTATGGGCAGCAATGCCCATGGGCCATCCTAGTCCAAGTCAAGCACCAAGGCTAGCCGTGGTCCACTATGGGTCCCATGACCATCTCTAGCTTTATTAATTATTATTATTTTTTTTATTTTAGGTCTTTTATTATTTATGGGACCAATCAGGGTTTCCACTTTGTAAACCTATAAATAGGACCCTTAGTATTTCTTTTTACATCTTTTAGCATATTTCCTTTGTGGATGGACTATTGTCTAGGAGATCTATTTTCGGTGCTTGGTACTTGGACTACTTGGGTGAAATTTATGAATCCCAAGCAGAGGATCTTCACCTTGCAATTCGTGAATGAGTGATGATTCATTTATCAATCTTATGACAAGTTTCTTTCACAATTCCATTATTGTTCTTTACTTTCATTGTCATTTTCTCTTTGATTCCATTACGCCTTGCAAATTCATCACCATTCATGCCAACATCATTCATGCTATAACCATTGATTCATTCATCTATATAACACACTATATATACTATTCCAAGAAGATCTAGCCGTGTTGCCCATTACCATTCACTTTCCATATATTTTCCTACCCACCAAACACCATTTTAGCCTCCATCCACCCTTATTCCATTAAACACTCATTCCATATGGCCATAAAACCCTAGATCTAGCCTAGATCTAGTTCCTCCATTGCCTTGGCCGAAAACCCTAGATCTCATAAGGATTTCCTATATTTTAGGAAACCCTAACCCTGGCCTCCACTAATTCCTGATTATTAGGAATTCTTCTAAAACCCACCAAAACCCTAAAATCCCTACCTCTTCATACCCTAGCCGTACCCCCCATTAACTCTAAATTGATCCTACTTTTTTGGATCTCATTAAGTCATCTAAACCCTAACCTCATTTCATCAAACCCTAAATTCCCCTAAGTGGCACCAACACTAAGAGAGATCATCCAATTCGTCCACATTACACCATTACTCATATTCATTCCATTGATTTCCCAATCCACAATCACCATCCAATCCATCATTATTCACTAAACACCATTGCTCAAGAACCATACTCAAGTAAAGGCAAGCAAGAAGACGAGGTACTTCTGTCATCTTAAGGAGAAGCAGAGCTAGAAAATCATAGTGTTTAGGGACTTGACCGAGGTCCCTAACATGATGTTCGTCTTCACCGTTCGTTGTCATCCAAGCCAGTGAGTCCCTCTATATAACACATTTCCCCCAAAACTGAAAACTGAAAAAATGATTTTGTGCTGGGTTTTGCTTAGATGATGAACAATGCTTGTTTTTTCTTCATGGGATTTATCTTCTTCCTTTACCCCCTATAAACAAAGCAGCATTTTCTAAACTTCATTGTATATGAGAAGCACTTGTTGGTTTTTTTCATGTGTGATGTTAAAAATCCAGTAGTTGGATTCAACAAGTTGGGAAAAAGTCTCATGCCTACAAATTTTGAATTCGGGTCTTTGTGTTCTTTTAATGAGTTGTCCTTGTACATATATAAGCTATGAATCTTTGGGATAATAAAGAAATTGTCAAGACATGACAAAACTTCTCCACATCTTGCCCAGTTAAACTTAATTGCTACTCATCATAAGGAAGACCCCAAGTAGACTCTGGAGAAATTCCTAACTTAATTGCTACTTGTTTAATTTTTCTTTGCAATCTCTACATCTCTACATTTTCTCTCAGTTGTTATATGGGATTGACATGCTCCTGCTCCTTGATGTAAGAGAACTCCCCCCCCCCTCCCCTCCCCCCTTTTTAGAAGTTTGATTTTCTAAGCACACTTAAAATCAAGTTGCATTTTGGTCAGGCAACCCAACTTTTCTGGGTTTTGCATTCGAATACCTATTTTCATCGGATGATTGTAATAGGTGGCTTGAACACGCCACTAATCAATGTGAAACAGTCAATAGGCGAAACCATTTGTATATATGACATTTTTTTTTTATGATTGTAATAGGTGTCCACAGGCCAATTATAATGAAAGCTAAATACTCAAGTACAAATCTAATGATGAGTCTTATGAATACATACTGAAGATAATAGATAACTTCTCTGACTTATTAGGAAAGAGATCATTCTAATTAATACGGAGAGTCTTCAAGATAGGTTTTGGGGATTGATCATCTTTACCACGCTACACTTCTATAAATAGCACCTAAAGGTAACATATTGACATTTATTCATGTACTTTACTTGAGAGTACTTCTCTAACTTTGGCATTAGAGTTCCACTGAGCACCCTGTGCCGTCTTCTTATTACATCACAGGTATTTATAAAGCTAGTGGTGTGAAACACATCCTTAACATTGGTGCCATATGTCGGATCCTTACAGACTTCAACACGATTTTCACATGCCAACTACCACTCGATCGCAAGCGACTAGAGATCAAGAGATGAATGTGACAGAGATGGAAGCGGGGTTGGCAGATATAGAAGAGAAGCTAAAGAAAGCAACAACCCTAGAAGAGCAGTTAAATAAGAGAAAGAGGAATTAAAGTGGTAGCATACTGCTACGCCACCAGTCAACAATGAATAGACAGAAGGAGATGCCCGCATTGCAGGTGGTGTCAATGTCAAAAAGTTAGAAAAGAAGAAACTACACAATGAGTTGAAGAGTATTGTGGATAAATATGAAGAGATGGCAAGAAAGATGGGAGGATCTTCCTTTGTGGAGCAATTGTTAAATCGAACAGATCTCCCCTACAGAGATGAAGTGATGGCAGTACCACTCCAGGCTAAGTTCAAAGTCCCTTAGATCGATATGTATGATGGATCTAGGGATCCTGTGGATCACTTGGAAAAATTTAAAGAACACAAGAATCTCCACAGCTTTCCAGGAGAAGTCACTTGCCGCGCCTTCCCACTAACCTTGAAAGGGATTGCGCGCAGTTGGTTTGGAACTCTACGGCCATAATCCATCAATAGTGTGACGCCCCCAACTCCCACATACAGACACGTGGAAATCGAGACGTCGGGATGATGACAACCCGGGTCACACATCCATCGCCAAGTGCCAAGTGTGTGTACATGCAACATGTGTACAAATAAACCACGCAGCAGATAATAAAGTCTTACAACTAAGTACCAGAATTTTGTTTAAATACAAACTCGTTTAAAATACACGTAATAAAAACTACTCCAAAACAGCTACTCTGGCTGAGCCGCCTCCTCAGGCTCAGCCTCCTCCTTCTCAACCTCTGCATCAAACTCTACGGTATCAAAAATGGTGCCGCCTGTAAGTACTAATCCAAACACCCCAAGATAAAAATATATTACACTTAACAATATGTATGAAAAGATGCCAAATGCGCATGTCCCAAACAATCCACATTTTTCTACGCACGCCAAAAGTCTCATTTGGCCCAAAATATTTCCTTTAAAACCTTTCCTCTCCATTATCCCAGATAATGGCCCATGTAACAGTCGGTTAGAAATTCAATGGTGGAATTTCTATAGACTTTAGAAACCTCGTGAAAACTCCATAAGTTTTCATGAATCTATTAATTGCACGAATTTTAATCTATTAACATAATTAGTGTTATCACTCACTATGGTGCCAGAAATGCTATTTTGATTGTTTGAGGTAGTTAGAAGTGTCAGATTACGTTATAGTTTACGCTACTAGACTCAATAGAATATTTAGGATTTTATGGCCCAATAACCTATTTTCATAATTTCAGACGAAACGGCTGTTCGAAACTGTGAATTTATTTATAGGGGCACTTTGGGGTTGAGTTTTGGTAAACAGATTTTCCTGTAGGTTAATATGAATATTTAGGATTTTTCAGTACTAAGTTTATTGTGCATTTTTTTGGAGTGAATAGTAACTTTGACAAGCGTACTAAGTGCAGTTTTTTCAAAATCACAGTATGGAATGTCCAAATTAGGTTAGAGAAGTTTTATTTGGATACTTGACAAGATTTTAGCCACACATAGTGAATAGTATTAGACACTTGGCACAAAGAGGAACCATTAGATGGTTTTGTGAAGGAAATCATGGTGTAAGATCATGCCACCTAAGCAAAACCTTTTTCATTTGATCAACCAAATTGAACCAGATCAAAGAGGGTTTCAACCCTAGTGAAACCCTAAATGGTTGGAATCCATTTGAAACCCCAAAAACTTGGTTGAAACTGAAACCCTAAACGGTTTCCCCAAACCCTAAAATTGGCCTTCAAACCCTTTTCGATCCAATTTCTAGCATTGTGTTTAATCACTTGATTAAATCACTTCCACATGCTATTAATTTCTCAAATTCTTGTTATGACATCATTATCCAACCTTTTAAACCTTGAAAATTTTTTTGGACCAAGAAAAATTGGATTTGAGCTTGATAGCATCTCAAACCCTAACCAAACCCCCTTTAAACCCCAAATTGAAGCCCACTTGGTTGAGGCCCATCAAGGCCCACGAATTTGGCCACCTTGGCAAGGCTTCTTGGAGAAGTTTCCTCCCCCACATGGCATACCATTCACTGCCCTTGGCTGCACCCAATAGTGCCTTGATGAGATGGAGAAACCCACCCCATCAACATCCATAACTCACAGCTTCTGCAGGCTGTCCCTTCCCCTCTCTATTCTCCACTTTATGTGACATATCTACCTCCAATAAATGGTCATTCAGGTCCATATCTTCCCCCTACAGAAGTCTTGAGTCGTGCAAGTCACACTTACTTCCCTTTCATCACTTCTTCACCCCGTTCTTAGAGAGAAACCCAAAAGAGCTCTCTCGGGCAGATTTGTGGGTCTTTTTACGTGGAGGCTTTTGACCCTTTTTAAGTATTTTCACATGATGACTCCTTCATAAACGTTGTTCCTCTTTGAGTATAGTTTCCGTAGATATATTATTCGTATCATAAATGGTCATTTGGTTAGCCAAAAGTATTTTTAACCATGGAAAGGTCATTCTGGGCGTGAATCTGGAGAGTATGTTATGTTTTGGAGTTTTTGACCAAGCTAATGGGCATATCATGGTCCGAAAATTTTATGGAGTGTTCTTAGCATGTGTTTAAGAGTGTTCATTGAGGTTTTGTTTCATGAGTAAAGCTTTTGATGATAGATTTTCTTAGATCTAGAAACTTGAAAACTGGAAGTGGCAAAACAGTTTTTATTTGGAGAAAGTTTAAATATTTTGAGGTTTGATCTTACTCTAAAGGCTTTGATATTTTTATATGATGATCCTAAGTCTCTTATTGTCATATTATGATGTTATTTTGAAGATATTTAGTATTAGTTTCAAAGATATGATTTTTCTATGCAAGAGGATTCCGGTTAGGCCTAAGAGTTGATGTGTTTGGGCTAGATCTATGTTTTATTGATTTTTTAGCCATGTGATTTTAAGTTTGATGGTTGGATCATATTTAAGACACATTATTAAACCATGTGATGCTTTATTTCGAAGATCTCACCTTCTTAAGCCATTGATCAAGAGATTTATCAAAGCTAGTTGAGGAAAAAGTTTCTGTTTTTGGACTAAGTGTAATACCAAAAACTCCAAGTGTTATTTTGTGATTTTGGTGACATTAGTTTGATGATTTAAAGTATGGTTGATCTTAGGATGATGTTATGAATATGTCAGAAGTAAGATTTGATTTTTTGGAATTCTTGGAAATGTTTTGATTAGGGTCAAAGCTTGTGATTTAAGTATTTGGATCTTTTTACAAAAGAGTTTGGTGTTGATTATTAGCTTTTTTTAAATGGATGTTTTAAGTATGGTTTTAAACTTAGAATAGGAAGATCTTTGTTGCAAAATTTTGGTTCAAGCATGAGTTTTGAAGTTGGAAGGAATTGTAACAAAAATTAAGAGAAATGGCCTATGGATGTTTCGGCCATAGTATGTTTTTCATAGTTGTGATTTGTTTTAAATCTTTCTGAGTTAATATTTGAGTTTAGGATAAAATTTACATGAGGAATGTAAATTTTGGAAATTTTTAGAGTTAAGATGTGAAATCCTTAAGTTAGGGGTAAAATGGTCATTTTCCCACATGTAGATGGTAAAATGGTAAGTTTATCCTAAGTTAGCTTGTTTTCATGTTTCTAGTTGTTAGTAATTAAATGTCTAACTTTTAGCATACCTTATTCTCGTAGAATGTGACGATCGAGGTAAGTTAGCTTCTAACTTACTATCAATTTATTGTGTATGTATGATGGGTAAGAGAACTACAATTTATGTATGTATGTTATCATATATGCCATGCCATGCCATGTTATTACATGTTTATCTGTTATGCATGATTTATTTTGTCACGAATATTTATCTGTTATACAATCTATTCTGTCACGTATTGCTATATGTTATAAGTATGCCATGTTGAGTATGCCATATGATACATGTATGTCATATCATGTAATGTTCACCATTGCAAGTATATCATGTTAAGTAAAGAAGTCAGATCAATTTTATGTTAAGTCAAGTTTCAGATCACGTTCAAGTTAAGTTATTGATGTCAATCATGACCCTAAGTGCTAGGATGGGGTTATATCTTAGTGGAACTCCTTTTTTCACGCTGGAGATTCTAAATAGGTGTGAAATTCTCTGGGTTGACGAAATACAGTCAATAGGTTGCGAATGGGACCTAATTAGCTAGTCACCGGAGCGCGTCAGGCACTAACGCCGATGGTGCCATATTTTTATTTTACGAGTATTCATGAGGCCACAACAACTGTGGAGCATGAAGTATGGGGCCACAAAAACTGTGGAGCATACACTATGTGAGACATAGCAATTGTGACACGTAGAATAAGTGGGGCCATAACAACTGTGGAGTACGTATTAGCGCATTCACAGCTGGTGTAGATACCTGTGTTGTGATGCGGTAATCGGCAAGGACACACTGCTCTAGGGGACCTGTGTAGCACCCATATGGTCATGTTATTAATTAAGTCTATTGAATAAGATTCCAAGTTCATGTCAAGAAGTTAAGAATAAGCAATCATAGTGACCCCATGAGATAAGAATAAGTTTCAGATCACGTTCATGTTATGTTATGTTATGCTCACGTACAAGCTATGTTCATGTTCACGTTAAGTTTCAAGTTCGTGTTCGTATCATGTTATGTTCATGTTTATGATATGTTCAAGCTCACGTTCATGTTATGTTATGTTCATGTTCATGTTATGTTTCAAGTTCGTGTTTCTCTCATGTTATGTTCATGTACATGTTATTTTTAAGTTCACGTTCATGTTATGTTATGTTCACGTTCACATTATGTCTCAAGTTCACGTTTATGTCATGTTATGCTTAGGTTTATGTCAAGTTCAAGTTCATATTTATGTTATGCATGTTCACGTTCATGCTATATTTCAAGTCCATGTTATGTTTCAAGTTTCACGTTCATGTTATGTTGCTAGTCTATGTTATGTTTTAAGCTCAAGTTCATGTCATGTTAAGTCAAGTTCAGTTCACATTTAATTTCAGGTTATGTCATGCTATATGTCAAGTTATGCTATGCTTACTTACGACTTTAATTATGCATTCATGCTTTTACTGCCGTGCATTCATAATTAACCTGTGTGGGAGTTTCCTGTTAACTTACTGAGATTTGTAATCAAATCTCACCGTGGTAGTTCCAACTACTATTCCCCCTGAATGGTAGGCGATGTGTTAAGATCAGTGCAGGGAGCAAACATTAGTAGACTGAAGGAGGTTGACTAGACGCCGCAAACACGAAACGGAGCTTACAACTTCCATAGTTAGTTTTTGGATAGTTTTCTGGCCTCGTTAGTCAAGTTACACGAGTTACTTGACAAACTTTCTCAATAGTGTATTTTGGTAATGGAAATATGGAGTTTGGTCTCCCATGTTTTTGAGGTTATAGTCTTCTAAGACTCATACTGAAATCGTGGATGTTTATTTTTTTAAGTATGCTTGGATTACGGTTTAACTATTTGGGATATTATAAGTTTGGTGCATAGTATTGCTCAAGAAAAAAAAATTTATTCGCTGTGAATATTGCATAATGCTAGATGTATGTTAGGAACATTGTATCTTATATGTCATGAATGAGGGCAGGTAACTATGTGTTGCATGTCCCGACACTTCAGATATCCGTTCAATCCCAAGCAAAATTTGAGGGCGTCACAGCCCAAAATCCAAGTCTCAAAACAATTTCCACTTTTTCCTTAACCGAATGCACCATGACCTCCCTTAGGGATCATTTGCACACCCTGGCTCCCTTCGTCACACCACGGGTAACAACCATGCGTGTGACTTCGTAACGAGCGATGCCCAGTTCCACGCCCAGCGCGTACGTAGCCAAGCATCCTCTAGCTCTCGCCAGTAGAGGGGCCACGGAGTTGGTACTAGAGCGTTACCATCCTACTCACTTCCGTTGTCCCCTAGCGACAACCCAGGGGACGTCACTCAGTATATTACGCTCCCGAGTGACCAGAGGAGCTCCACCGAGATAATACCCCATCTCGGATTAGGGTTATGATACACACGCACCCAAAAATCCATTTACGCATGAAAATCCAGTTTTCAGTATCCAACACATGTATATGCATGCACCATGCAATGCAAATGATATGACACAAAATATCCAATAATTCTCAACATCAACAACAAACAAACAACTCCGTCCTCAAATCCATCTGACCCCTGACTCCTCGGACTCAATCTGGAATAACCAACCAATCACAAAATTTATTGTAAAAGCAATAATATATTTAAATCTAAAATGAAGTTTGGAAAATACTTATAGTGCTATATGCTAATTTTTGAAGGATCAACAAGCTGCAAATGGCGAAGAAAAAACAACGTAATAGTGTAAAAACACTGTGGCCGTGGGTTGTAAAATACCCACTTTTGAATGGGAACGAACCAAGGCTTGAGATTGATAGGGAATGGCTTAGAGGCGTTTATGAAACTAGTGGAAATGAGAGTTGGCCATGGGTGGCGGTGAAAACGGCGGTGGAAGGCCAAAATACCCAAAACAGAAAGTGAGGTCGTGGGAGCTGCTCCGGTGACGGATCAGAGCCGGAAATGGGTGGTTTAGGACGGCAAGAGGTCGGTGATGAAGTGGTGAAGAGATGGTGGCCGGAGGTGGAACGACGGCGAAGAAACGGTTTAAAAACTGTGCGGCTTGGAGGAGCCCACAGTGGCTAACGATGGCACAGGAGGGGCTAGAAATTTGTGGGTAGGTGCGCCGGCCGGTGGGGGACCGAATGGTGGCGGCGGGCGGCGGTGGACTGGAGGAGAAGAAGGAAATGGCGTGGAGAGGGAAGAGAGAGAGAGTTCGCGCAGGGAGAGAGAGAGAGAACCGGGGGAAAGGAGGAGGAAAAAGAAGAAAGAAGAGAAAGGAGAAAAAGAAAAGATGGGGAAAAGAAATGAGGTCCATTCCTCACCTCTGGAGTCCAGAAACTGATCCAACGAAAACAACTTGAAAAGCTATAAAACAAAGAAAATAATTTAAACACAACATAAATCTAAATTATAATAAATAACTAGTAAAAACGAATAACTTAATTTTAAATCCAAAAACAAACTAAAATAAATTAAACAACAATTTAAACTCAAAACAATAATTAATATAAAGAAAGCTCTACAAAATAAATTTCACAACTAAATCAATCAAATTAAAATCTGATAATTTAAAATAAAAGAACCAATATTTTAATTAAATTAAAATACTCTTTCAGTGAAAATACACGTAAAAACGGAGTATCACAAACAGCTTCAAAGAATTGGCCTAGAGCAATTTTAACACAATTTATGGCAAGTAGACGACGCCGCCTCCCTGTCGCCTACCTTCTCACCATTAAGCAGAGAGAATAAGAGAGTTTAAATCCTATTTAACTGGATTTAATAAAGAGAGGTTGTCCACTGATGATCAAGATGAAAGGATCATGCTCGCCGCCTTGCTGGGAGGTATATGTCCCTGAGGCCCATTCACGATAGAGCTAGCTAGAAAAACCCTCTCAACTTTGAGGGAGTTTATGGATAAGGCTGACGAGTATGTCAATGCGGAAGACTACAGGATCTGTTGGAGCCAAGCAAGCAGGAGTGAAGTTTGAATCCAAGAATTCAAACAGAGATAGAAAAGCTGGGTCAAGTCATCAATGAAGAGGGTATGAGAGACACTCTACCCAACGAGACCAAGGGCCCTAACTGGTCCATAACAACTTGAATGTGTAAGAAAAGTCGGCGGCGATAGGGAAAGATGCACGTCCACCCACTAGGGGCCAGCTCTACTATAAGTACCATCAGTCAAATACTCACTGGACAGAGGATTGCTCAACTATGAAGAAGAGGGTAGCCGAATTGACAGGAAGTAGGGAGCCCAAACGAATGTTAGCGAACCATGTGAAACCAAGAAGAGAAGAAAGTTGTTGGCGTGAGCCTAGATAGAGCAGAAGCCCAAAAAGGAAATGGCATGATAGAGAGCATAGGTAAGACACTCCCCACCAAACACATGACCAAGATCAAGCCCTATTAGGGGTGATCTGTACAATATCAGGAGGATTTGCCGACTGAGGGGTAATGGTGTCCAACAGAAAAGCCCATGCTCGTCAAGCCAGATATCATGAAGTATACTTAGTAGATAGACCTTTCAAGTGCCCTAGGTTGAGTGCCTCTCCAGCTATCTCCTTTGGGGATGAAGACTGCGAAGGTGTTTTATACCCATATAATGACGCCTTGTGGTTACTTTGCTAGTCACGATCTACACTACCAGACAGATATTGATTGTAATTAGGAGTTCTGCTAACATCTTGTTTTGGGCAACCTTCACTAAGATGGGCATCAACCCTGATAGACTACGTCCATCACCCACTCCCCTGAAGGGGTTCTCTGGCGAAGCTGTGCAGCCTATACGTCCCATCGCGCTTCTAGTCACAATGGGGAAGGGAGACAACATGGCCACAACAATGGTGGATTTCTTAGTTGTTAAAACTCCATCATCATATAATGCCATATTGGGGTGGCTGACTATAAATAGTCTATAAGGGTTTTCACCTCTACTTACCACTTAAAAATGAAGTTCCTGATAGAGGCAGGTGGCAGCGAGGTAAGAAGAGAACAAATCCTAGCAAGCGAATGTTATGTGCAGGAACTCAAGGAAGCGGTGCCATTAGTATTCATTGTGGAGAACTCAAGTGCTGACCCGCTGCCCCCAATGTTGGTTGTTACTGACAAAAACATTGAAGCAAGGGATGAAAGCAACCTGATGCAAGCACCACCACCCATGTGGGGACAAGACTCTCACCTGAGTATAGAGAGGCATTGAAACAGTTATTGGTCAAACACAGGGACGTATTTGCTTGAAGCCATGAGGATATCCTAGGCATTGACAATGTCGTTACGGAGTACAGACTATGTGTTGATCCAGCAGTGAACAAAGTGCGTCAAAATAAAAGAACCTTTAGCACAGAGAAGTGCACCACCATAACTGAAGAGATTGATTGACTATTAGCAGCAGGTTTCATAAGGGAAACCTATCACCCAAAGTGGCTTTCCAACGTGGTATTAGTAAAGAAAGCAAATAGAAAATGGAGGATGTGTGTTGACTTCACATACTTGATTAAAGCTTGTCCCAAAGACAGTTTTCTATTGTTACGGATAGATGTTATTGTAGATGCCATGGCAGGGCATCAGGTGCTAAGCTTCATGGATGCCTATTCAGGATACAATTAAATTAGCATGAGCAATTCAGATGAGGAGAAAACGACATTTATTACTAACAATGGTCTTTATTGTTGTCGGGTAATACCATTCGGTTTGAAAAACACCAGGGCAACTTATCAAAGATTGGTCAACAGGATGTTCAAATAGCAGATTGAGAAGACTATGGAGGTATATGTTAACGACCTATTGGTCAAAAGCAAAGAACCTACCTAGTATTTGGCAGACCTACAAGAGTCTTTTGTTGTGCTCCGCAAATACAAGATGAAATTAAACCCAGCAAAGTGGCCTTTGGTGTAGATTTAGGAAAGTTCTAAGGTTTCATAGTCTCTGAAATGGGGAATGAAGCAAACCCTGAGAAGATCGATGCCATATTGAAAATGAAGCTACCCTAAAACATCAACGACGCCTAGCGACTGGCTGGCAAAACAGCAGCATTAAACAAGTTTGTTTCAAGGTCCATGGATAAATGCGTTCCTTTTTTCAGGGTTTTGAGGAAGGTCCATCCATGGAATGAGGAATGCAATTTGGCTTTTCAAGAGTTGAAGCAATACCTCTCCAACCCACTCTCTTGAAGCAGCCTAATCGTGGAGACACCCTATACGTGTACTTGGAGGTATATCCGCACACCATTTCCATAGTACTAGTTAAAGAGGAAGGTGCCGCCCAAGCACTAGTATACTATACGAGCCGCACATTGAGAGGCATCAAATCCAGATACCAGAGAATGAAGATGTTAGCGTTTGCCTTAGTAACGGCTGCCAGAAGGTTACGCCTATATATTCAAGCCCGACCTGTGAAAGTGTTGATCGAACAACCGCTTGGAAGAATATTGTAGAAGCCTGACTTCGTAGGCCAGTTAGTCGTATGGTTAGTGGAACTTAGTGAGTTCGATATTGAATACATGCCCAGGAGTGCAGTTAAGGGGCAAGCTTTGGCAGACTTTATCGCCGAGTTCACAGGGTTCCTAAGTGAAATTCAAGCCACACCACGCCAACAGCTCTAGCGAGTTTTTGTCGATGGATCTACTTGTCAGACAGAAGGGAGAATAGGGATTTACAGTGTTGAAGAAAGAGAAAATGAGCATTATTATATGGGGACACTCACATTTAAAATCACCAATAATGAAGATGAGTACGAAGCCTTCATACTAGGACTCTTAATTGCCAAAGCATTGGTCACAGTGGAAATTGAGGCGAAGGCAGATTCCTAAATCATAGTAAACCAAGTCATTGGAGCCTATGCCACTAAAGGGAAACAATATCTAAATCGAGTATGGGTGATCTGCGACCAATTGACTTACTTCAGCCTAGTACAAATCACTAGAGAAGACAACGCCATAGCAGATAGACTGGCAAAAGTCACCTCTGCAAAGGAAGAAGTGAATCTCTAGTGGGAGGTACACAGAAGGGTAATAGAGATTCTAGCAATCGAAATAAGAGTGAACTAGCTAGCGCCAACAGAGCTAGAATGGGCTAAGGCAATCTCTGAACATTTAGACTTAGGCAAACTTCTAGAAGAAAAAGAGGCGGCTAGGAAGATCCAGAGAAGTGCAGTATAATTTGTCAAGGTAGACTGAATCCTTTATAAAAAAGGGTTTGTTGCCCCTTTGTTAAGATGTATCTCGATAGAAGAGGCACAGTACTTCCGAGTCGAGATACATGAGGGTATCTTTGAGAATCATTTGGGAGGGAAAGCTTTGGCTAGGAAAGCACTCTGGGTAGGCTATTATTGACCCAACGCCCTTCGAGATGCCAAGCAGTTTGCGAAGAAGTGCATTAAGTGCCAGATCTACACCCTTATCTCTCATTGCCCTTTAGAGAAGCTATTTTCTATAATTGCCCCTTGGCCATTTACCCAGTGGGGAGTTGATTTAGTTGGCCCTTTCCCTCCAGGAAAGGGGGGCATGAAGCACCTCAAAGTAGCCGTGGACTATTTTACAAAGTGGGCAGAGGCGGGACCTCTAGGAACCATAACCACGAACACCGTCACCAAGTTCCTATGGAAGAATATAATTTATCGATTTAGGATCCCTCACCTTATAATATCAGACAATAGGAAACAATTCAACTTAGAGCATTGTAAGGAATGGTGCAAGGTGTGACGCCCTCAAATTACGCTTGGGATTGAACGGACATTTGAAGCGTCGAGACATGCAACACAAGGTTACCTGCCCCCGTTCATGACATATAAGATGCAATGTTCCTAACATGCATCTAGCATTATGCAATATTCGCAGCGGATAATCTTTTTCTTTTTTTTCTTTAGCAAAACTATGCACCAAACTAAAAATATCCCAAATACTTGAAACATATTTCATACATAAAAACATACTAAAAAGCCGTGATCACTACACTAGTCCAAAATGGTTGTGATCAAAAGAATACTTGAGATACAACTCCAAAAGTACAAGCATTAACCTAAGTTAAATACTATACCATCATCAACATCGCACCGTAGCCTAGATGACCGTATTCAGATGGTCAGATTCCAATTCTTCTTTGGGTCCTGTAACAAGATCTACCATTCGGGGGGAATGGTAGTTGGGACTACCACAGTGAGATTTGATTACAAATCTCAGTAAGTTAACATAAAACTCACACACAGGTTAAAGATGCATGCATGGCAGTAAAAGCATAAATGCATAAGTAAAGTCGTACATAAGCATAGCATAACTTGACATATAACATGACATAACCAGAACTTAAACGTGAACTGAACTTGACTTAACATGACATGAACTTGAGTTTAAAACATAACATGGACTTGAAATGTAGCATGAACGTAAACATGCATAACATAAATATGAACTTGAAAATAACATAAACTTGAACATATCATGACATAAACGTGAACTTGAGACATACTGTAAACGTGAACTTAACATGATGTGAACATGAACTTGGAACATAACTTGATCATGAACATAACATGTACGTGTACATAACAAAACATGAACTTGATCTGAAACTTGACTTATCATGCACTTGATCTGAAACTTGACTTAATACGTACTCCACAGTTGTTGTGGCCCCACGTATTCTACGTGTCACAATTGCTGTGTCTCACGTAGTGTATGCTCCACAGTTGTTGTGGCCCCATACTTCATGCTCCACAGTTGTTGTGGCCCCATGAATACACGTAACATAAAATATAATACGTACTCCACAGTTGTTGTGGCCCCACGTATACACGTAACAGAAAATATAATACGTACTCCACAGTTGTTGTGGCCCCACGTATACACGTAACATAAAAAATAATACGTACTCCACAGTTGTTGTGGCCCCACGTATACACGTAACATAAAAAATAATACGTACTCCACAGTTGTTGTGGCCCCACGTATACACGTAACATAAAAAATAATACGTACTCCACAGTTGTTGTGGCCCCACGTATACACGTAACATAAAAAATAATACGTACTCCACAGTTGTTGTGGCCCCACGTATACACGTAACATAAAAAATAATACGTACTCCACAGTTGTTGTGGCCCCACGTATACACGTAACATAAAAAATAATACGTACTCCACAGTTGTTGTGGCCCCACGTATACACGTAACATAAAAAATAATACGTACTCCACAGTTGTTGTGGCCCCACGTATACACGTAACATAAAAAATAATACGTACTCCACAGTTGTTGTGGCCC
The DNA here is from genome assembly GCA_011037825.1 of Carya cathayensis. Classification (NCBI taxonomy): domain Eukaryota; kingdom Viridiplantae; phylum Streptophyta; class Magnoliopsida; order Fagales; family Juglandaceae; genus Carya; species Carya cathayensis. Next base: position 77,398 of record QGSO01000882.1, on the reverse strand, counting down.
CACGTATACACGTAACATAAAAAATAAAACGTACTCCACAGTTGTTGTGGCCCCACGTATTCTACGTGTCACAATTGCTGTGTCTCACGTAGTGTATGCTCCACAGTTGTTGTGGCCCCATACTTCATGCTCCACAGTTGTTGTGGCCCCATGAATACACGTAACATAAAATATAATACGTACTCCACAGTTGTTGTGGCCCCACGTATACACGTAACAGAAAATATAATACGTACTCCACAGTTGTTGTGGCCCCACGTATACACGTAACATAAAAAATAATACGTACTCCACAGTTGTTGTGGCCCCACGTATACACGTAACATAAAAAATAATACGTACTCCACAGTTGTTGTGGCCCCACGTATACACGTAACATAAAAAATAATACGTACTCCACAGTTGTTGTGGCCCCACGTATACACGTAACATAAAAAATAATACGTACTCCACAGTTGTTGTGGCCCCACGTATACACGTAACATAAAAAATATAATACGTACTCCACAGTTGTTGTGGCCCCACGTATATACGTAACATTAAATATAATACGTACTCCACAGTTGTTGTGGCCCCACGTATTCACGTAACATAAAATATAATACGTACTCCACAGTTGTTGTGGCCCCACGTATTATACGTAACATAACATGTCTTATCTTTCTTAATGCATGAGATATTAATTAATATCATATACTTTTCTAACATGGCGTATACTTGTAAATGACACAATATGATTTAATCATAACATTTCATGGCATACTTAACATGGCATACTTATAACATACATCATTGTATGATAGAAAAGATTATGTAACAGATAATTATTCATGAGAGATTAAATCATACGTAGCAGATAAACATGTAATGACATAGCATGACATGGCATATACGATAACATACATACATAAATTGTAGTTCTCTTACCCATCACACATACACAATAAACTGATAGTAAGTTAGAGGCTAACTTACCTCGATTGTCACGTTCTACGAGAATAAAGTGCGATATACGAGAAACTGTAAAAGGTCATTCTAAAAGTTAGAAATTTAATTACTAACAATTAGAAACATGGAAACAAGTTATCTTAGAGTAAAATTATCATTTTACCCTCTACATGTGGGAAAACGACCATTTTACCCATAACTTAAGGATTTCATATCCTAACTCCAAAAATTTCCAAAATTTACATTCCTCATGTAAATTTTGTTCTAAACTCAAATATCAACTCAGAAAAAAATTTAAAACAAAACAACACTATGGAAAACACACTATGGCCGAAACATCCATAGGCCATTTCTCTTGATTTTTGTTACAATTCCTTCCAACTTCAAAACTCATGCTTAAACCAAAATTTTACAACAAACATCTTCCAATCCTAAGTTTAAAACCATACTTGAAACATCCATTTAGAAAAAGCTAATAATCAACACCAAACTTTTTTGTAAAAAGATCAAAACACTTGAATCACAAGCTTTGTCCTTAAATCAAAACATCTCCAAGAATTCCAAAAAATCTAATCTTACTTCTAACATATTCATAACATCATCCTCAGATAAACCATGCTTTAAATCATCAAACTAAAGTCACCAAAATCACAAAAATAACACTTGGAGTTTTTGATTTTACACTTAGTCCAAAAACAGAAACTTTTTCTTAACTAGCTTTGATAAATCTCTTGATCAATGGCTTAAGAAGGTGAGATCTTTGAAATAAAGTATCACATGGTTTAAAAACGTGTCCTAAAGAATATCCAACCATCAAAATTAAAATCACATGGCTAAAACCCAATAAAACATGGATCTAACCTAAAAACATCAAATCTTAGGCCTAACCGAAATTCTCTTGCATAGAAAAATCATATCTTTGAAACTAATACTAAATATCTCCAAAATAACATCCTAACATGAAAATAAGAGACTTAGGATCATCATATAAAAATATCAAAGCCTTTAGAGTAAGATCAAACCTCAAAATATTCAAACTTTATCCAAATAAAAACTGTTTTGTCACTTCCAGTTTTCATGTTTCTAGATCTAATAAAATCTATCATCAAAATCTTTATTCATGCAACAAAACCTCAATGAAAACTCTTAAACACATTCTAAGAACACTCCATAAAATTTTCGGACCAAGATATATCCATTAGCTTGGTCAAAAACTCCAAAACATAACACACTCTCCAGATTCACGCCCAGAATGACCTTTCCATGGTTAAAAATACTTTTGACCGACCAAATGACCATGGAATGATACGAAAAATACATCTACGGAAACTAGACTCAAAGAGGAACAACTTTTATGAAGGAGTCATCGTGTGAAAATACTTACAAAGGGTCGAAAAACTCCACGCAAAAAGACCCAGAAATCTGCCCGAGAGAGCTCTTTTGGGTTTCTCTCTAAGAACGGGGTGAAGAAATGATTAAAGTGAAGTAAGTGTGTCTTGCACGACTCAAGACTTCTGTAGGGAGAATATTTGGACCTTAATGATCATTGAGTGGAGGTGTAGACATGTGACATAATGTAGAGGATAGTGGGGGGCAAAAGACAACTTACAAAGGCTATGAGACATGGGACTTGATGGGGTGGGTTCCTCCATATTAATGAGTGCAACTTGATGCAATGAATGGTCTGCCAAGTGGGGGAGGAAATTTCTCCAAGAAGCTATGCCAAGGTGGCCAAAATTCGTGGGCTTTAGTGGGCCTTAGTGGGCCTCAACCAAGTGGGCTTCAATTTGGGGTTTAAAGGGGGTTTGGTTAGGGTTTGAGATGCTATCAAGCCCAAATCCAATTTTTCTTGGCCCAATCAAATTTCTAAGGTTTAAAATGTTGGATAAAGATGTCATAATAGGAATTTGAGAAATTAATAGCATGTGAAAGTGATTTAATCAAGTGATTAAACACAATACTAGAAATTGGATCAAAAAGGGTTTGAATGCCAACTTTAGGGTTTGGGGAAACCGTTTAGGGTTTCGGTTTCAACCAAGTTTTTGGGGTTTCAAAAGGATTCCAACCATTTAGGGTTTTACTAGGGTTGAAACCCTCTTCATCTAACTCAATTTGGTTGATCAGATGAAAAAAAACTGTTTTGCTTAGGTGGCATGATCTCACACATTGATTTCCTTCACAAATCCATCTAATGGTTTCTCTTTGTGCCAAGTATCTAATACTATTCATTATGTGTGGTTAAGATCTTGCCAAGTGTCCAAATAAAACTTCTCTAACCTAATTTGGACATTTCACACTGTGATTTTGAAACCACTGCACTTAGTACGCTTATCGAGGTTACTATTCACTCCGAAAAAGTGCATAATAAACTTAGTACTGAAAAATCCTAAATATTCAACTGAGTCTAGTGGCGTAAACTATAACGTAATCTGACACTTCTAACTACCTCAAACAAATAAAATCACATTTCTGGCACCATAGTGAGTGATAAAACTAATTATGTTGACATACTAGAACTTATGCGATTAGCCGATTCGTAAAAACTTATGGGGTTTTCACGAGATTTCTAATGTCTATAGAAATTCCACCATTGAATTTCTAGCGGGCTGTTACACAAGGAGCTAGGAATCCAAGCCAAGTATTCATCACTTGGGCATCTGCAGGGTAATGGGCAAGCGGAGTCGACAAACAAGTCTTTACTTGGGATCTTAAAGAAGAAGCTAACAGAAAAGAAAAGAAGGCATTCCCACATCAAACCAGCTATTTTAATCAAGTAGGGAAGGACAAAGCATTGGAGGAGAACCTTGACCTTCTTGAAGGAAAGAGGGAAGAAGCCGAGATCCAAAATGTCCTCTACAAAAGGCGGATAGAATACTACTTCAACAAGTAGGTCAAACCCAGATCCTTTAAATTAGGTGACCTGGTCCTCAAGGAAATGGGCATGACAACGCAAGATAAAGGAAGGTTTGGGCTGCGTTGGGAAGGGTCATACATAGTGATAGCCAACCACCGTCTAGGGTCATACTGCATTAAAGACAACCAAGGAAAAGAGTTGCAACACCCTTGGAATGCTGAGCACTTAAAATAAATTTTACCCTTAATTGCTATTCGCTTTCCTTTCTCTCTTATGTATTCAATAAAGGTAGGTGGTTTTCCAATTTGCGTGCCCACGACTCCTACACTTAGCCACCAAAGTTGAGTCAGAGACTTGCAGTGCGGCCAAAAGGGATTGGAGCTCAAAAGATCCCACGACGCCCATACTTAGCCACCAAAGTCGAGCCAAAGACTCGCGGTGCTGCTAAAAGGGTGTGGAGGTCAAAAGACCCCATGACTCCCATACTTATCCACTAAAGTCGAGTTAGAGACTGGCGGTGCAACCAAAAGGGCATGGTGGTCAAAAGACCCGACGACTCCTATACTTAGCCAACAAAATCGAGTCAGAGACTTGTGTTGCAACCAAAAGGGTGCGGAGGTCAAAAGACTTCACAACTTGTATACTTAGCCAACAAAATCGAGTGAGAGACTCAGGATGCAGCCAAAAAGGCGTGGAGATCAAAAGACCCCATGACTCCCATGCTTAGCCACTAAAGTCGAGTTAAAGACTCACAGTGCATCCAAGAGGGCGTGAAGATTAAAAGACCCGACGACTCCCATACTTAGCCACCAAAGTCAAGTTCGAAACTCGCGGTGTAGCCAAAAGGGTGTAGAGGTCAAAAGACCCCACGACTCCCATATTTAGCCACCAAAGTTGAGTTAGAGACTTGCGGTGTAGCCAGAAAGGCATGAAGGTCAAAAGACACAATGACTCCCATACTTAGCCACCAAAGTCAAGTCAGAGACTCGCAGTGTAGCCAAAAGGGCGCGGAGGTCAAAAGACACAATGACTCCCATACTTAGCCACCGAAGTCAAGTGAGAGACTCGTGATGCAGCCAAAAAGGCGTGAAGGTCGAAAGATCCCATGACCCCCATACTTAGCCATGGAAAGGCATGCGTACGTATAAGATTCAGACTAAATCAAGCAAGAAGATCACACAACACATCATTAGTAACCATTATAGCATAATGATACCAAATAATCCAAAACATCTACAAGAGACTATTACAAAAGTTTCGATTACAAAAGACCAAACCGGTGCAGTAATCTAAGCAACAAGCATCAATAAGAATGATCAGGATGGAGGAGTGGGTGAGGACTGAGAATGCTTCGAGGGTGGTGGTGTATTTAAGAAAGTGCCAGGCATGGTTTTACACCACCAAGGAATCGACAAACTGAACTGTAGTGGTGTTGGGCTTGAATTGCTCAAGGTCTAAGCGTTCCAAATCGGCTTTCGGATAAGCCAATATATGAGCTTGCAGGTGAGCCACGCCAACCCCATACCCACACCCAAAGGCTCGGTCCCTTATACTAATGGAAAAGACCAACTGCGGATGCAAGCAAGCCACCTCACCCCTCGAAGCAATTAATTCAACTTCCAATTCTTGTAGATGCTTCTTTTGCTCCCTTACCTTCGTATCCAAATTTATCAGGATTTGGTTCTATCTATCTTGACTAAAGTCAAGAGCCTCCTGATTGTTATTGTAAGTGTCAAACCTTTGGTGTAGGTCTTTATAAGACCCCTTCCTCTAGAGTTGCATTATGCGACACCTTAACCTACAAAAGCTTGAGGGAAAGCTGCTTGCGACTGTTGTGAAAAACGATGACAATAAAGTGAAAATAAAGAATATGAAAGAGAAAACAATCACACACGACACACAGATATACGTGGTTCGGCAAATTGCCTACGTCCACGGGAGCTGCAGAGGATTTTATTGCTTGAGGAATCACACTACAATGGAGGGGCAAAATATTGTTCACCAAAAGTGTTCTACAGTACATCCATAAGTGTAGAAATCACATATAAATACTCAAATGGCCGAAAAAACCCTAGAGTTGAAAAATACGATGTTCGCACGAGCGTGCGTCGAGTAAACTCCCGTTGAGCGAACTCCCTTCCGCAACCGCTCGAGCTCACTGTCGAGAGGACATCGAGCGTTCAACTCTGCCTGACTTCGCTCGAGCGGGTAATGCCTCCGCTCGAGCGAACTCCCTTCCCGCAACCACTCGAGCTCACTGTCGAGCTGCCTTCGAGCGTTCAACTCTGCCTGACTTCGCTCGAGCGGCTAATGCCTCCGCTCGAGCGATGTGGACCAGACTCCACAGTACTCAACAGCGACTCTCCTCAAAAGTGGCTAGCACTTGTGCATGCTCAGAACAATGTTGCTCAACAGCAACCAACCACTGTTGAGAGGATTCCAATTCCTCTCTGGCACCATGCAGTTGGGCACGAGCTGAGTCACGCTTAGATTCTTCCAATCGAAGGGCAAAGCTTTACTTGGCATTCAGGTATTCGGCATGGAGTAACAAGCCTGAAGCTTAGATGCCTCATCATTGAGAATATCGAGTTCACCTTCCAGAGAGTGAATGTGCCCATCAGCTTGCTCGAGGTAAGACTCCACCTCAGTCTTCTTAGCTGGCAGTTGAGAAATCTCTCGTTTGGTGTAGAAGGCAAACTTTCATCTCTTGTGAACTTCAAACTCTAGATCGCCAAGGTTGTTAACAATCCAGACTGCCAAGTTGTCCATGCCCTGTAAGATACATCAAGAAGGTAAGGCGTGAGCCTAGAAAAAAATATAACAACATACTTAAACAAAGTTATACCGGAGCCAAGAAGTCCTTCAAGCAGCGTGACATCTCCATCATGCCCGCATCTCGGGGAGGAGAACTCACTTGAGATGGGCTCTCAGCCCCCCGTTCTCCCTGACTTGATGATCCTTCACCTGAACCCTTCTTAGAGCATTAGCATTGGCTTCATCAAAAGCCTAGCCAAATGCAAAATTTGATGAATTTTAACAAAATACAGCTGCATTGGATTAGCCAAAAGGATGAATGGGAAGTTTTGAGCTACAGTGAATGGATGAGTTCCTTCAAATTTGAAGGGCTATTGTTCATCAAGCAAATCTATTTTTTATTTACGTTTAATCTCCAATGGACTTTTTATCATTTCCCTCTCTCACTTTATTTCCTCCCCGCGTGTTTTCTCTCTTTCCTTTCTTCCTCTCTTTTTGCAGTGCAGAATCAGGCTTCATGGATTGTGCTTTGGCTTGGGTTGCGCGACCTTCTTCTCTATAGGTTCGTTCGTCTCTTTTTTTTTTTTTTTTAATTTCTCTTGCAACCTTAAATTAATAATGGAACTTCAAGCTCATTTAGGGCTTTTGCAAATCACGAATGACTGAAACTTCAAGCTACGCAACGCTCGCAGTTTACCATCATCTCCTCTGTCTCCTTTCTTTGAAGCTTTTGGATTGAGTATTGCATTTATTGAATATTATTGTGCGTTTTATGGGTTCTTGTCTCTTTTTTTTCCCTTTAAAATCAATTTGTTCTTGACTTAGTAAAGAAATGAACCAAACTAATGGATTTTCCTGCACAAACATGTTTGGTAGCATTATTCTCTACGGTATTTGTTAGGGATTTTTGTCGTGTAAACCTTTCAACTTTGAATCTTGGGTTCTTGTTTTTTAATTTTTTTTTTCTGAAAAATGAGAAACCCAACTTGGACAGTAGGTGAGTTAGGCTTGGTCGAGTGGGGATTGTTAGGCTAGGAATCTCGGAGGATTAGCACTAGGGAAGTTACTGAAATCCCAATTGAACTTTCCTTCAACTTGCTGTGTTTTGGTTTGTGGGATTTTCAATTTATATTCTTTTTCTCATTTTCTTTGCAGGATTTTTTATATAAGATCAAATACCCATTTGTTCTATAGTAGTTTCTTGCTTATTCTGTTTCTTATTCATATATAGAAAGGGGAGGATAATGATAAATCTTGGCATTTGAGAATAAAAAATTCAATGCCTTAAGTATTTTTCCTGGTTGAAGTTTCTTTGTTATCAATCTGCATATTAAACTGATTTGTTGGAGTATCATTTGACATAGCCTAGTTTCATTTAAATTTTGATAGTTTTTTCTTTAACTTGAATGGATCATGGCATATTATTTGTAATTAGAGCTCAATGAATAAAAATGTAGCATTCGGAGACTATAGCAGTATCAAATCAAAGTATCTCTAATTTTTCAATTTATTATATTTCTTTTGTGATGAGCTTTTCCAAAATTTTCAAGCCCCCAAGCATTGCTGAGTGGAATGGCACTTGGTCTTCACTCTTCTGGCCATCTGCAATGCAACACTTAAATAATAGATATATTGCCATTTGAAGTTGGGGAGTGTGGTAGAAAGGTTTTCTTAGCTGCTTATGGTGACTTAGGTGACAACAGGATCCTAATTAGTGGCTTGAGTCATGGACCACAATGTGTGAATGCTGGGGGATTTGGGCACTTATTGGTTAGAGAAGCTCTTGATACTTGAAAGTGGTCTGCTCTGTGCTGATCAAATAGTAATAGATGCAATTTTATAATTCTTCCATGAGTATTGTAAGATTGATCAATACTTCCCATTTGTGAAAATTCAAACCATTTTGTATGTGGACACATGGTTCTCTCTACAATATCCTGTACTTATGCATCACCTAATCAGTTTTATACCCATGAGGAGCTTGGCCTTTATAAAAGTTTTATACCAATCAGTTCTGGTTGTGGTGGTGCTATTACAGTTGCAGCAGTAGGTGGTTTTTGGAGCAACAGATGGTTGTTGGAGAGAAATCATAAGTTCATGTTTCGGCATGCTATTTTTTTTAATGTTTGGTTCTCTTTTAAGACTGGAAAGTTATGTAGAAATCTTATAGATTAACTTGGTATTGTTCTTTCGAATATTGCACGTTGTTTTATGGTCCTTGAGATATTTATATGATCTACTAATTCCCAATGGTATTCGGAGCTAGCTGTTCATCTCCAGAGAGATTTACATTTTCTAAAAAAAATAAATATCAAATTAAATTATTAATTAAGATATGGTTAGTGTAATTGTAAAATATGAAAAAAATAAATTAAAAATATTGTTATTAAAAAAATATTATTATATTATTATTTTGATGAATCAAATGGCTAATCCAATGTGGGATTATGGATAGGAAGGTTTTAGATTTATGAAAAACTTGTACTTTTCATCAAATTTTGAAGATGGCTTTGATTAAGCCAATGTGGATGCTCGGGTGTATCTTTGGCACAACAGAAGGAATTGTGGTTTCCATATCTGGCATAATGGGCACGGCTGTGGTCTCCACCCCCGGCTTAAAAGTGTAATGGTTTGGAGTGGTGTTGAGGTCCTCTTCACCTACACTAACATCTTCTTCATTACCTTCTAATACATGATCTCCCCCCAATGACCTACCCACCTCCCTGGGGGTTGAAGTTTCTAAGTCTTCTTTGAAGGAGGAGAGGGAAAGTGAAGGGATAGAGACCCATTCATTGTCTGTCGAAGGGGTTATACTTGAAGAAATAGTTGTAGGTAAAGGGCTGGGGTTGGAAATTTGGTCGACGCCAATTGAAATTGGAGCCATCTCAGGAGTCACAATCATAGAGAAGGCGTTAAAAATATTAGAGGTGGATTCACCGCTGCTTGGAGTAGAAGCAAGAAGAGAAGGAAACTCGAAGGGTGGCGTACCCATCGAGTCGCCACCCATCGAGTCTGATCATTTAGCAGGTAGTTCAAAGTCAAAGGCCGTAGAAAAATTAGCAAGGGCTTATCCCATAAACCCAACAAGATCACCCAGCCCGAGAGGCGGCAATATGGGCGTTGTAGACGTCCCCTCCCTAAATTGGGCTCAGCACCAGCATCAATGGTCCTATTTGGACCTACATCAATGGTAGCAGTTGTGCCCTCAACAATGTCATTTGGGCGGCTGATTGGCACCTCACCCTCTATTAGCGAGGGTGCTTCATAGGGATTTCAGAGGAAAGTGGAGAAGCTTACCTCTTTTTGGAAGAGCCATTTTTCACATCCTTGAGTTTACGCCCTTTTACAGAAGGCACTTCTGTAAAACGGTTGGGTACAACGAGAAATCTATCTATATTAGTGGGGGATAACAATTTATCAGTCCAGAAGGCACTTCTTTGCCTTTACTATCATGTTCCTTAGCCTAGCAAAGAATTGCATCGATGGGTTCTTCTTCATGACTGGTAAGGTCAATCAGAATCTTCTTGTCATCTGGAACCTTTCCCCAATTGGCCTGAATAGGAAAATGAAGAACATACTTCTCAGGGGTGGGGAATTCCTAGGCATTCCAAACAAGAAAGAAAAATTTCTTGGTCCAAGCTTTAGCATTGGAATAGCGGGGTTCAAAGGCCGCCAATTGTTGAGAACAAATACAAAAACTACAAATGTTACCTGGTAGTCGACTCACATAGTAAAAGGAGAAGAACTTGCAAGCCGTCAAATTTGGGAATTGCTCCCCCAAGGGTTCCAGAACTGATAAAGGGTTAGAATTACATGATTAAGTTGTTTAAATGAGTAATTTATTTTATCAAATAGGGATTGAACACTTAATTATGCATCAAATTCTAATATTGAATGTCAAATTAATTGATGTCAATATTTTATACACATAAAGTTCTATATTTGCCTTTGAAAGAAATACATTATAAATTGATGAATCACGAAATACCGCTGCATTGGTTCGCAAACAAAAATGATGGGAAGTTTTGAGCATACAGTAATTCTATTTCCTTCAAATTTGAAGGAGCTACTGCACATCAAATCTCATTATTTTATACCATTTTTAATCCCAACCGCTGGTTTTATCATTTCCCTCTCTCTTATTTCCTCCCCGCGGTTTTCTCTCTCCTTCCTGCCTCTCTTTTTCATTTTTCGCCATCGACGGAAAAGAAATCTCTCAGATTCTTCACGCAGAATCGATTTCATCAGAGAAGAAGGGTGTGTATCTCTCGAATTTTCACGCAAGCTTCATCTCCTTTCCAACCCGTATGCTTTCTCTCCCTCTTTCCCTCTTTCTATCGTTTTCAAGCTCTAATGCCAATCGATAAATTCCTTCTATTCTTCATGCAGAAGCATCTTTGCATACTCTGGGTTGGCTCAGATCAGATTCGCGGTTTCAGGTTGGTTGCTTTTTTTTTTCTCCTTCAACCCTAGCTTCATTTATTTATACGGTTTTATGGTCAGCCCCGATTGGGGCTTTTGCTCTCAGTTTTGATAGGGAAAAATGTGTTTTTTTTTTTTTGTGAGTTTGCTTTATACAGTTTTGATAGAGATTTACTGAGTTTGCTTTAATTTATTTATACGGTATTTTTGCTGCTTTCTTAGGTGCTTCCAGTCTTTCCTTCGGCTCAAGCCCCTACACTGATTTTGGTATTGTTATGCTTTGGATCCGTAATGTATTGTGAAGTAGTTGTAGATTTTAGTGGCTGTGTTAGAAAATTTTGAGGCTAACTTTGATATGGACTCGTTTCCAGTGTTGGTATATTGCTATTTTGCATCTGACAGAAGTACAGATGTTGGGCAAATGATATCATCCTATCTTACCAACAAATCGCAATTGGATGATCATAAAGGCCATATACTCTTTAGTGCAAATCGTTGGGAGAAGAGGTTTGTTATGTTGTTGTTTTTGTTCAACTTGCTGTGTTCTGGTTTGTGGGATTTTCAATTTATATTCTTTTTCTCGTTTTCTTTGCAGGATTTTTTATATAAGATCAAATACCCATTTGTTCTATAGTAGTTTCTTGCTTATTCTATTTCTTATGCATATATAGAAAGGGGAGGATAATGATAAATCTTGGCATTTGAGAATAAAAAATTCAATGCCTGAAGTATTTTTCCTGGTTGAAGTTTCTTTGTTATCAATCTGCATATTAAACTAATTTGTTGGAGTATCATTTGACATAGCCTAGTTTCATTTAAATTTTGATAGTTTTTTCTTTAGCTTGAATGGATCATGGCATATTATTTGTAATTACAGCTCAATGAATAAAAATGTAGCATTCGGAGACTATAGCAGTATCAAATCAAAGTATCTCTAATTTTTCAATTTATTATATTTCTTTTGTGATAAGCTTTTCCAAAATTTTCAAGCCCCCAAGCATTGCTGAGTGGAATGGCACTTGGTCTTCACTCTTCTGCCCATCTACAATGCAGCACTTAAATAATAGATATATTGCCATTTGAAGTTGGGGAGTGTGGTAGAAAGGTTTTCTTAGCTGCTTATGGTGACTTAGGTGACAACAAGATCCTAATTAGTGGCTTGAGTCATGGACCACAATGAGTGAATGCTAGGGGATTTGGGCACTTATTGGTTAGAGAATCTCTTAATACTTGAAAGTGGTCTGCTCTGTGCTGATCAAATAGTAATAGATGCAATTCTATAATTCTTCCATGAGTATTGTAAGATTGATCAATACTTCCCATTTGTGAAAATTCAAACCATTTTGTATGTGGACACATGGTTCTCTCTACAATATCATGTACTTATGCATCACCCAATCAGTTTTATACCCATGAGGAGCTTGGCCTTTATAAAAGTTCTCAAACTAGTAATGACAGTTTGAGAAAATTTCACAAGCATTCCCTTTGGTCTTCCAGAACCCAAATTCGTTATCTTTGATCTCCTCAGAGTAGATGAAAAGCCAAATTCCATCTGTTTTGTGGTTTTGTCATTCTCATTAGAGTTCATTTCATTTTTTTTTGCAATTCTTCTATAATCAATTTTCCATCTGTCTGGACTTCTATGATTTAATGTTTTGTTGGTTGCAGGATCAGGTAAGTTAGCAGAAAAGGTTGCCCTCATAAAAAAAGTAAAATGAAGGTGATAGCTGCGTTGGAGCTGAAGTTGATGATGATAAGATTGAGCTGCTCCTATCTGAGATGAAGGGTAAAGACATTACTAAGCTTATCTCATCTCGAAGAGAGAAATTGGCATTTGTCCCTTCTGGTTGTAGTGGTGCTATTGCAGTTGCAGCAGCAGGTGGTTTTTGGAGCAACAGATGGTTGTTGGAGAGAAATCACAAGTTCATGTTTCAGCATGCTATTTTTTTTAATGTTTGGTTCTCTTTTAAGACTGGAAAGTTATGTAGAAATCTTATAGATTAACTTGGTATTGTTCTTTCGAATATTGCACGTTGTTTTCTGGTCCTTGAGATATTGATATGATCTACTAATTCCCAATGGTATTTGGAGCTAGCTGTTCATCTCCAGAGAGATTTACATTTTCTAAAAAAAATAAATATCAAATTAAATTATTAATTAAGATATGGTTAGTGTAATTGTAAAATATGAAAAAAATAAATTAAAAATATTGTTATTAAAAAAATATTATTATATTATTATTTTGATGAATCAAATGGCTAATCCAATGTGGGATTATGGATAGGAAGGTTTTAGATTTATGAAAAACTTGTACTTTTCATCAAATTTTGAAGATGGCTTTGATTAAGCCAATGTGGATGCTCGGGTGTATCTTTGGCACAACAGAAGGAATTGTGGTTTCCATATCTGGCATAATGGGCACGGCTGTGGTCTCCACCCCCGGCTTAAAAGTGTAATGGTTTGGAGTGGTGTTGAGGTCCTCTTCACCTACACTAACATCTTCTTCATTACCTTCTAATACATGATCTCCCCCCAATGACCTACCCACCTCCCTGGGGGTTGAAGTTTCTAAGTCTTCTTTGAAGGAGGAGAGGGAAAGTGAAGGGATAGAGACCCATTCATTGTCTGTCGAAGGGGTTATACTTGAAGAAATAGTTGTAGGTAAAGGGCTGGGGTTGGAAATTTGGTCGACGCCAATTGAAATTGGAGCCATCTCAGGAGTCACAATCATAGAGAAGGCGTTAAAAATATTAGAGGTGGATTCACCGCTGCTTGGAGTAGAAGCAAGAAGAGAAGGAAACTCGAAGGGTGGCGTACCCATCGAGTCGCCACCCATCGAGTCTGATCATTTAGCAGGTAGTTCAAAGTCAAAGGCCGTAGAAAAATTAGCAAGGGCTTATCCCATAAACCCAACAAGATCACCCAGCCCGAGAGGCGGCAATATGGGCGTTGTAGACGTCCCCTCCCTAAATTGGGCTCAGCACCAGCATCAATGGTCCTATTTGGACCTACATCAATGGTAGCAGTTGTGCCCTCAACAATGTCATTTGGGCGGCTGATTGGCACCTCACCCTCTATTAGCGAGGGTGCTTCATAGGGATTTCAGAGGAAAGTGGAGAAGCTTACCTCTTTTTGGAAGAGCCATTTTTCACATCCTTGAGTTTACGCCCTTTTACAGAAGGCACTTCTGTAAAACGGTTGGGTACAACGAGAAATCTATCTATATTAGTGGGGGATAACAATTTATCAGTCCAGAAGGCACTTCTTTGCCTTTACTATCATGTTCCTTAGCCTAGCAAAGAATTGCATCGATGGGTTCTTCTTCATGACTGGTAAGGTCAATCAGAATCTTCTTGTCATCTGGAACCTTTCCCCAATTGGCCTGAATAGGAAAATGAAGAACATACTTCTCAGGGGTGGGGAATTCCTAGGCATTCCAAACAAGAAAGAAAAATTTCTTGGTCCAAGCTTTAGCATTGGAATAGCGGGGTTCAAAGGCCGCCAATTGTTGAGAACAAATACAAAAACTACAAATGTTACCTGGTAGTCGACTCACATAGTAAAAGGAGAAGAACTTGCAAGCCGTCAAATTTGGGAATTGCTCCCCCAAGGGTTCCAGAACTGATAAAGGGTTAGAATTACATGATTAAGTTGTTTAAATGAGTAATTTATTTTATCAAATAGGGATTGAACACTTAATTATGCATCAAATTCTAATATTGAATGTCAAATTAATTGATGTCAATATTTTATACACATAAAGTTCTATATTTGCCTTTGAAAGAAATACATTTTGAAAACACATGCAGCTCACGACAAACCAGGACATATGCAGAAAACCAGCTGTAGCAAACCAGCACATCAACTCACAACTCACGGCACACATGCAGTCAACAATGCAGAAAAACAGAAATGCAAGAAAGAACTCTCATAGCAGCTTAGCAGCACATGCATAAAGGCACCGAACATGCAGAAAGTGGAATCACATCACACAAGCAGCAGCTCACGGCTGGAACTCAAAGCAACACCTGCAGAAAACTCAGCAAGAAGCTCATGCAGAAACTAACGTGGGCAGCACCTCAATACAGATCAAAAGAAGAAGCACATGCAGAAAAAGAAATGTAGAAACCAGCACTCAGCACGTGCAGAAAGTGAAACTTGCAGCTCACACAAGCTGCAACTCACGGATGCAGAGGATTGAATGCTGGTTTTACAGAAACTCACACATGCACTACACATGCAGGAAAGCACTCGGACGTGTAGCAGTGCAGCAGAACAGCTGGTCATCAACTCGACACCTCAATGCAAAAACTCACACATGCAGAAAAAAAGAGAAGAAGCACATGCAGAAAATAAAAAATGCCACTCACGAGCACATGCAAGTCTCACGGAACACACTCATACACAATGCAGAAAAGCAGAAAAACATGCAGGAAATGCATCACTCGGCACATGCAGAAAATAAAGCACACATGCAGCACACAGCATCATTCACGGATGCAGAAAATGAAGAAGCAGAAAAATAATGCAGAAAACAGAAAAAGAAGAAGCATCAGCAGCACATGCAAAATATGAACTCAGCTCACTCATCACATGGGCAACACTTATAAAAACTAGGGCAGGGGAGTTCTTTTGGGGAGACACACGGGTTTTACTTTTCTTTGGTAGCAGTTTGTAGTTTTTCATAGACTTTGCTTTTTCGTTTGGACCTAATAGACGGCGGCAGCTTTGGTTTTTCTGGTTTTTTTTTATTCTTTTCGTTTACGCTAGCAGCAGATTTTCATAAATTTTCTTTTGGTTTTACATTCGGCGCAACACAGTAGAGCTTTATTTTTCTTTCTTTTTCGTTTGGTAGCAGGCGGCAAGACCTTGGAGGCGGCTGGTTTTAACTACATTTTTTTTTTCTTGCTTTTACGTTGAAAAGTTTTCGGTTATTAGTTTTCATTTTACGGTGACTTCGTTCAGTTTCATTTTTTTTTCTTTTAGATGGATAGAACCTGGAAAAGGGCAGCTGTTTTTCATTTTTATTGCTACTTTTCATTTTCATCATTGAGAGCTTGAGCTTTAGTTTCAGTTTCTTTTTTTTCGTTTTCAGACCTCATTAAGAGAGGTGGTGGGATGAACTTTTTTTTTTTTGACTGCTTCTTTCTTTTCGTTCAGGCATTTATTTTCGTTTAGTTCTGTAGTTTTTTTTCTTTTCATCTTTAGTTTTTACTCCTTTCGGTTGTAGCGTTGAGCAATTTATTTATTTATTTTTGTTCCGTTTCGTTTAGCTTTTTATTTTCATTATAAGCTCACTTTCGTTATAGACCCAGTGGATTCTCGGCTGGGGTTTAAGTTTTATTTCTTAATTGTTCTCAGATTAGCTTCTTTCGGCTTGTCATATTTATTTTTCTGCATTTATTTTTATACAGCAATTTAAAATGTTAAGGTTCATCATTGTTAAACATTTTACTAATTTAGAAATGATAGGCTAGATTTTAGGCTTGGGATTCAATGAGTAACCTGTGACTGTTTTGGGGTGGATTTTCTTCAATGTTATGGGATTTCAATGATTAACTTGTTGGATGATATTTCAGTTTACATCTAGAAAGGATTGAAGTTCTTTGTTCTTGGTTTAGATCAGTTGTAGACGTAAAGGCACAATTGATACTTGAGCAAGTAACAAGATTTTGATGGCTTTCTTTCATTATTTTACAATTGTTATATAATCCATCAAGTAGTTTTATTAGACTAAGATTTGTGGTTCATTGCTATATTATTCGATCATGACTTCTAGGAATGGGAGCATGGTTGAGAGAAGATAAAAAAAAAAGAAGTAAATCCATCTCCAACTTAGTGGGTGAAAATTGAATCCCAAGTGTTTGTTTTATTGTTTCTTGCAAGTTTAATTCATTTGCTACACACTTTCTCTAAGTCTCTTAGTTTTTGTAATTTTAGAAACATAGATCCACATCCATTTTCATCTTTCATAATCGATACATCTTTTACACAAAGAAAATCTCACAAACGCTTTGATAACCCATTGTCCCTGTGAATTCGATCTTGGGACTTACCCTTGTATTACTTTGACAGCTTCTACGCTTGGAAGACAACATTATAAGCTGATCAAGAACCATGTGGAACACCACACAGGAACTTAAAAGCACACACCAAAGATGTGAACGAAGTTGGGTGGGAGATATCTGGAGAAGATCAAGAACGTTGTGAGTAGAGCAACAAAATGGAAGGTGCAATCCATGCTACAGGGCATAAGTCGTAAGAGCAACTCTTCTTGAGAAACCTTCCTCATCCACAGCACCGGCACCTGCTGCAAGAATGACGAATTCGGTAGAATCATGAACACGGCAAGAAGTCATTAACTTTGTTAGCTCTAGAGTAGTAATGGTTGAACGCCAGGTAAACCCCTCAAAGGAATAGGGTGACTGGCCCTCGGAAGATTTAGCTTCAGAATGGGGATACAGGGAATGGAAAAGCTTGAAAGGAAAAACTTCAAAAATGAAAATGAGCCAAGGAAAGGGAAAAGGCAGCTGAAAGAAGGTAATGATGAGGGATTCTAAGAGATTCTTAGGAAGTGGAATGGTTAGTGCCGTTGGTTATCATTCTTGAAAACAAAGAGTGAAAGAGCGGGAACAGTTATAGACACGTGTTGCGTTTGGGGTGTGCAGGGAATTCACTGCCTGCACAAGGTCATACCTTAATTAGCAAAAAGCCAGCAAGGTAGATCCTAGAGTCGCCACCTGTCCAAAGCTAGCGGGGTAGAGAAGAAGACATGATATGTTTAATTTCCCACGTGTTGCCACGTAAAAAGTTAACGAGATAACGGGAAGTGATATTTGGTATCCACTGGCCCATTATAATGAAAGCCCAATAGTTAAGTGCAAATCCCAAGATGAGTCTTATGAATACATACGGAAGATAGTAGATAATGCCTCTGACTTATTAAGAAGGAGATCACTCTAATTAATATGAAAAATCTTTAAGAGACGTTTTGAAGATTGGTCATTTTTACCGCACCATACTTTTATAAATGGTACGTATAGATAACATATTGACATTCATTCATATTTTTTACTTCAAATTGTTTCTCTAACTTTGACATTGAAGTTTTACTCGACATTCCATGCTGCCATCTTGTTACATTAATGTAAGTATTTTGTAGTATGAAAACACATGCTTTAACAATTATGTTTAGAAATTTGATTTATCCTACCAATAAGTCATGATTGTAGCTAGCTCATCATCAATTTGCAAGTCTCAATGATGTACGTAATACGGCGCCGACACTACAACAAAAATTGATTTTTGTCACGAGTTCTTTTTCCACGACTATTGATCGGGGCAATTAGTCTTCTATTTACACCAAACTTCTCCATAGGAGCAAAACCTGGATTTTACCATGAGATCATAGTGGTAAAAAGTAAATGCCTGGAAAATAGATTTTTTCCACAGACTTATTTGATTATTGCCACCAATTTTTGTTAACGGAAAAAAAGTTCTATATAATTATTGGTCTTCATGGCTTAAAACTTTTAACGGCAGAAGAATTGGCATTTCCCACCAAATATTCATCATCGTAGAACCTTACACGATTGTATTTGTCATTCAACCGTGAGTAAATTATTTTTTCCCACGAGCTATTTTGATCTTTTCCCACGACTACTTACTGCCGCAAAAAAAGAGGAAGATAAATAAAACCCCATATGTTCCCGTGATACTGTACATCTCTCCCCTTTTTCCCCACTTTCTTCTTTCCTTTCTTCCCCAGCTGTTTACTTCCCCAGCCCACCCCCCCCAACTCGCCACTTGTTTATGCCACCATTCCCTCTCCTTTCGTGAATGCCGTATCAATCCCATTTTTGCCTCTCCCAGTATACACGCCGGCCCAACCCCCCTAAGGCAATCCGAGTCAGCCATTTCGCGGGCTTTCTCCCACTTCATGCCCTAACCTCTTGAACCACCTCCGCAGGCCGCAGTGGGTGCATCCGCTCTCTCTCTCGTTTGCCACATAAGCCTCTGTCTATTCTCCCTTCGTTTTCCCTGTCTATTGGTGGTATGTTTGTGTAAAATGTGTTAGGCTTCGATATGCATGTGTAAGATTTCTGTCTCTTTTGGAAAATAATATTTTGCTCACAAATCTGTGTAATGTAATTGAATTCTGTGAATCAAGAATTGCAAACGAGTGTATTTAGCCCATTTCCCCCTATTTAGACAGAGGACTTTGTGCTGATTAGTTGTCTCTGTTTCTGCAATGATTTTCATTTATAACTACCACATGCATTTTCCATTTGTTCTTCTGCAAAATTATATCTAAGTTAAAAGAACATTTGGGCGTACATGGTGGATGAGAAGATAAAAGGCTTAATCATTATCTTGTACAATATTTCAACTTTTGTGGGGCAATATTAACCAAAATGTTTACATTAATTACACATCCGTATATTACTGATTTCTCAAAAAATTATTTGAAAATTAAGATACGGAGAGAGATCAGGGATGGTACTAAATGAAACCCACCTAATTACATCACATAAAAAAAAAAGACCCACAAGAATTCCCTGTTCAGTACTATTGTACACATAACACTAGTGTCGAACATTGTATAATCACAAGTTTTCTGCTTAATCATCCACCTATAGCTATCTAGGTACATAATAGCCATGACAAATTCCCTCTCCAAAACCTCTTACTAGCTCCCATCCATATATATATATATATGGAGACAGAAATGTTGATTAAAAATAGAGGAATACGTGAATAAGCAGAACTTGGTAATGTGCGTATACAGTTTGGTCATCTGTCTCCTTTAATTGGATAGATACTTTTATCAGTGTCTCATGTCACGTCCTTAAACTTTATTAGACCAAACTTCATTGATGATGATCTTATTAAATATTGTTGTCAACCTTGCTTTTCAAATTGAGCAAGTCTCATGAATACTTATTAATTTAGACCAGCTGCTTGTGTTTTCAGCTTATATATGTTTGGTTATATATTTATGACAATTATATATGTATATTGCCATGTAGCCATTATTTTACAATACCCTCTAGCTAAGACTGACATCCATTCGTTTGTTGTGGTGAATAATGGTATTGTTACATTATTCACCCTAGGTAAATAATGTTTTTAAGTTAGTTTCCCTCATTTCTCAAAGATGCCTTGGTGGAGCAGCTAGTTGAACAGTTGTGGGTTTGATAATTAGGATTTACATAGTTTCTCTATATATTGGGTGTTTACTGGAAAACTATACTTTGACAATGACAGGATTTGCAATAAGTATGGAAAAGTGATGAAAAAAATTGGAAAAAACATGCTGGCGGGTTCTTTTCATTGATCTTTGTTTTGGGAATAACTTTGAAGCCTTGGTTGTTAATACGTTTGTGTTGTTCCTCTAATTAAATAAAGAACTACTACATCTGCATGCATATGTGGATTGTAGTCACTGTGATACTTGATATGGCTTTTACTCAATGTGATGCTTGGCCAACCATTTGATATATGGTTCAAAGTTCTTCCCTTTAATTGTCAATTTAAACTTATATGTAGTCTTTATATATTTTAACATGTACCCATCCAACAGAAATTCTTGTTTCAACGATTTTGATTGTTTGCCCTGTTAAACTTAACTGAATGCATCTAATGAACTCCATGTACTGTGATATTTTAAACAAGATATTTCTCCTAACAATAATAATTTCATACTCAGCTGGTTTGTCTGATATTTTGGTCTATTTAATACAAACTCATGAATCATAACAGAAGGCTGACTTTCTTCTTATTCTTTTATCTTAAGATCCGAAAGTAAATCTCAAGTCCTCGTTTATATTTTGCAAACCCATTGGCTGCCATTTTGTATTTGTTACTCTGATTAGTTTCCTTCAACCTTAGATCTGTTTGACCCTGTTTCCATGTATATTTTCTGGGGAAACTTCTATTTGAGTGTGCGTGTAAAGATATTCATTACACATTGATCTGTTGAACATCCATTTTCCACTTGGATTCAATAGTAAAAAGCATGTTAGTCCTGGTTTTTTCCTGATTATCTTTTCTGGTTCCTTTATCATTCTTTTAATATTCTCTTATACGAATATATTTCTGATAATAGGAACGTATTGTATATTTTTCGGGTCACCATTAGTACCGTAAGAGCTGTGTTGGATGATTTTGCTTAAAGCTGCCAACAACTCATTCGAACCCCATTTTGCCACCCTGTTTTCTCATTTCAGTGTGGCAAAACTGTAGGGGATGACAACTTCCCCTTTCTGAATTTCTATAATGCCTTGCTAGGCTCTAAATTTATTTTGAAATTTACAACAGTCCTATTGAGATAAGGGTGGTTTTTATTATATATTAACCATTGTGTCTGTAGCCTTTGATTCATGCTGAGTGAGGGAATCCTACTCATTAGTTCAGGGAAGGGCAGTTAGAGTGGGTGGAGGAGAAGGTGGGAACTTTTTTGATCTTTGGCTTAACTTTGTCAATATGCTTTGACCCTCTCTCCCCTTTGGGTGTTCTTTTTACCTTTTTCCTTTGATTTATATTATTCATTTATTTACAAGCAAATTGTTGGTGAATAATTCTTTTGCCTTCCTTTATGGCTTCCCATTGGATGATAAGGAACAAAACGCCCTCTGTCGTTTAGCCTTGATAATTCTATCTTCTTCATTTCACATTGGTTTCCCTTGTCTCAAATGTCTTAGTTCCCCGGAAGGCTAAATGGCCTTGTGGAGCATGCAGCTCTTGGTAGATAGCAGAGTTCATACCTCAACCCCATTCCCAGCTTGGAAATTTCAGACCCATCAAATCATTCATACCCCAAATAGTCAAACCGAAATCCTCAAATGGATGTTTTGAGGCTTTTTCTCTTCGAGGTGAATTGTAATGTCAGCCTTGTGGAAAAATAACATAATGTAGTTTTTCCTTTTTGGTAACTGAGGTTGGCTGGGTAATTGATTTAATTTCGTGCATCATTATTGTCAATTGTTTTTAGCCATTTGGTAGTTATCATCTGGATGAACAAAAATCAGTTTATCATAACTACAGAGGCCTTTGCCTGGTACCTAATTATTTTTTGTAAGAATGGCCTACATCAATAATTAAGGCAATGCTCCAAATCCGTGATTGTAACATGGGCTTTCTATATGCATGTATACAGCAGTTTAAACAAATTCCTGTATTTGTTTACTTTGTAAAACATGTTCTATATCTCCTTAATTTTCTTACAATGCCTTCCTCTGTATACTGAAAAAGAGTTACTGACATCTGTTTACTTAGCTTCATTCATCAATACTCCCTCTTTGAATTGACAATTGACAACTTTTGATTTTAAGTTTTTCTTCTCTGTTCTGGTATAGACAGTTAGATATTAAGATATTATCCCCAGGGGACCAATTGGAGGATTACATCATAAAGTTATTGTTTCTCCTCGTTTTGGCCCTTTGTAGTTGTATTAATCTTTGTGCCGTTTGAAGCTTCTAGGTTTTTACTCTCGTTCAACGTGTTTATAATGTTTAATCAGCATTTTGACCTGTTCTGTAATATATATGCTGTATGTTTATGTTATCTTCTATATCCCAAAATCATAATTCCCCTGTATTTTGGTTCAGATTGTATTGATCTAAATTCTGTGGATAGGTATTAATTTTTTCCTTGGTTTAAGATAATCACAAACATGATTAGTAATTTGTTTTATGTTCACTATTAGTTTTACAATTTTTTGTGCTGGGTGCAACAACCTGAATATTTCACACAGCTTAACTTAAAGTATAAATTACTAAAGATTAATAAACCATATTAATCTAGCTTAAACACCTGATGGCTGTAGAAATGCCAATCATAATTCTTGCTGTCTATAAATACACTACAACAGTTTAGAATTTTGGTTTTATATACCACACAAATTAATGGACAGCCTTGATCGCCATGCTATTTTCTAACTGTATCCTTTGTCCCATTAATATTTATAATAGCAAATACATGCTATGGTACCTAACTAGTTAAAGGAGATTATATAAATATACAGGCCCTATGATAATTTAACATATTTGGATGGTAGACTTAGTGGGCAGTTGTTATTAGGCAACATCAAAATTTTGGCCCTATGAATTTTCCATATGTATGGTTGCCACACAAATTAGTGTTTTGTGCTGAATCATATCTGTTTATGCTGAGTTAGTTGTATCTCTGTGTGGGTGATTTTATACCCATCAAATTTTAATTCAACCTTTTTCCTACTGTTTTGTTCCTTTTTCCATGTTTTTCTGTTTTAAATCTTATTAATCTATTTATTAGGATGCAATTAAATCCCAAGTTTAAAAATCCTTTTGTTACTTCAACTTATGTTTTTTGTGTTTTCTTTTCAGGTTTTCGGTGGGGGGCTTTGTTGGTTAAGCATTTCTTGCTTTCAACTTTGTAAGTAAATGTTTTATTAAGTACTATGTTTCTTTGTTTTGCTCTTCTTTCATGACTTGATTTGCATATCCATCATTTAATGGTACAAATAATCTAATTGAAGACATCTAGTTGGTTTACAACTGTTTACTATCATTTGATGCCTTTCTACCATACTAATTGACTATGCATCTAGTTTGTTTAGAACTGTTTAATTTCATTTGATGCCTTTCTGTTTTCCAATATGGTTAAACCAAATGGTTTATATGGTGATTCCGTTTAAGATTTCTTCCTGCATCTTATTCACTAATGAGTTGGCCTATGTCTAAGGTTTTTTCACTTTCATTTTTAATATTAGAGACTTGGTTTCATTATGGCTTTATTGGCTGTTGTAATAAACTGTATTTTAATTACACAATAAACTGCTTTATACATTTTGGAAGGGTTATATAATGAAACAAAACCACAACCCCCACTTGACCAAACCCACCTACTGCTACGCATGGTCAGACCTAACCCAATTTGGAAAGGATCACAATCCAAATTCCTTAAATAATTTGAACAAACAAGCAAACCCCCAAGAGGAATTAGATTGCCATAAAAAAAAATAATGATTAAAAGTAGGACTTTGTGCAGTTGTGTTAAATGATCCTTTCCACACACTTCCTTGGTCATAGAGGTTAAATTGAGCTTATCAACTTTTTTTGTTTAACTTTTATGTAATGAAGCTATCCAAGTGTCCTAGCATTGATTTAGAGATGCAAATTATTAGGAAACCTACCACGATCTTAGTGACAATACATTATCATCTGATGATTATCCCAACCTGTACGATTTCAGATGTTTATTCCTTTAAACTTTATTTTATGATGTCGAAAGTGTGTCATTCTAAAAGACAAGGAAATTTTTTACTTGTCTTTAATGGAACCATTTTCCTATGCATAATTATGGAACATGATTCTATTCATCTATAATGAGGTATTTATGGTTCAGTTGTTGGATGGTTCAGTTGTTAGATGGTTCAGCTTGAGCATATTTAATGAGTTGTAATCTGACAGTTACATCCTTACCAAGCATCATGGTAAACTTTAGTGTACTGTATGTAATGAAGGGGCATTTTTACTGTACTCACCCAAAATTCACAATTAGATAGAACAGTTAAACACTGCGAGTACAACACCAGATTCTGAGCAGCCTTCTCCTTTAGTACCTCTTTTATCACGTCAAAATATATTAACTTTCAGGCTTGGTTGTATTGATTTTGTTCCTTTGCTGAATATTACTTCTTTGAGCATGACCCATTGTCCTTGTAAAAATCAAATCTGAGGTAATAGCATTGTAACCCAGTAAATACTGAGTTACATTTTAACGAACACCAAGGCACTGCCAACAAAATGTTAACTTGGTTACAATTTTTCAGAAACACCGTAATACATAAAAACTATATCTTGCACTTTGAGCTACCAACCCAAGTCTTATTGCTGCTTGGCCATTTTAAAGATAAAATTTTCAGATTGGATTTTTAATTTTTAGTTATAATTTAGTTCAAGCATTGTTATACATGTGTATTGTTCTAACAGAATTTTTAAGTCCAACACATTGAGATTTATGGCTTAATGACCTTACCAACCTGTTGATAACTATATAGTTATCAACTTATGTGCCAAAGTGTGTAGACCTTGGACTTAAGTTGTGATATATATAGCACCAAGTTGGTTATAGTTCTTGGCAATTTACGTGTTTATAATACGCCATATACATCGAGTCTAACACATAGCACCATAAACATACATCTAAACCTCCATGGTTGCACACAACAACATGCAGATTATGGATCCTTCTAACTTGACTTCTACGGTCTCTTGCCTTCTTCCATGTTTCCTTCCGACAATGCAATACTGCCCTAATCTGCACTTATACAGATCTTTGCTCTTTGACCTTATGGAATAAAATTTCAGAATGTATATTGAGTGGTGAATGCTGGATATTTAGCTCCAACTTGTTCAGGGCCAAAAAGGTTACATGTCTCGGAGTATTTTGGTGTAACTATCACATGTTTCGTAACCTAGTTATTGCACATCCATTTGTAGATATCCTAACAAACTCTTTTCTACTACTTGGTCAGCTGCATAAGATGGATAAGGCTTGGATGCATATTGATGATAGATTACATTCCCGTGCATATGAAGAAGGTGTTAGACAATTCCTCGCTATGGTCGTAGCCCACACTCCTAGCACTGATCAGATTAGGTGTCCATGTAGAAGATGTCGGAATAGAGCTTTCCACTCCATTCGTATAGTCGAAGATTATTTGTTCTTTAGAGGGATTGATCCAACTTATCAGTCATGGATATTCCATGGAGAAGATTATCATTTCCTTTCTACTCCCTTTTCTGATGAAGAAGAAGATGACACATCGGATTGTAGTGATTATCCAGATGATCTAGACGAGATGTTAGCTGACGTTCGTCATGGCTCGTTTATGGGAAATCATGGTGTAACAGCCCGCTAGAAATTCAATGGTAGAATTTCTATAGACTTGAGGAACCTTGTGAAAATTCCGTAAGTTTTCACGAATCGGCTAATCGCAAAGGTTTTAGTTTGTCAACATAATTAGTGTTATCACTCACTATGGTGTCAGAAATGTGATTTTAATTATTTGAGCTAGTTAGAAGTGTCAGATTACATTATTGTTTACGCCATTAGACTCAATTGAATATTTAGGATTTTATGGCTCAATAACTCATTTTCATAATTTTGGATGAAACGGCTATTTGAAACTGTGAATTTATTTATAGGGGCACTTTGGAGTTGAGTTTTGGTAAATAGTTTTCACTGTAGGTTAATATGAATATTTAGGATTTTTCAGTACTAAGTTTATTATGCGTTTTTTTGGAGTGAATAGTAACCTCGATAAGTTAGTGCAGTGTTTTCAAAATCACAGTGTGGAATGTCCAAATTAGGTTAGAGAAGTTTTATTTGGACACTTGGCAAGATCTTAGGCATACATAGTGAATAGTATTAGACACTTGGCATAAACAGGAGCCATTAGATGGATTTACGAAGGAAATCAATGTGTAAGATCATGTCGGTTAAGCAAAACCTTTTTCATCTGATCAACCAAATTGAGCCAGATCAAAGAGGGTTTCAACAATAGTGAAACCCTAAATGATTGGAATCTAATTGAAACCCCAAAAACTTGGTTGAAACTGAAACCCTAAACGGTTTCCCCAAACCCTAAAGTTGGCCTTTAAACCCTTTTTTATCCAATTTCTAACATTGTGTTTAATCACTTGATTAAATCACTTCCACATGCTATTAATTTATCAAATTCTTGTTATGACATCATTATCCAACCTTTTAAACCTTGAAAATTTGTTTGGGCCAAGAAAAATTGGATTTGGGCTTGATAGCATCTCAAACCCTAACCAAACCTCCTTTAAACCCCAAATTGAAGCCCACTTGGTTGGGGCCCACCAAGGCCCACGAATTTGGCCACCTTGGCAAGGCTTCTTGGAGAAGTTTCCTCCCCCACATGGCAGACCATTCACTGCCCTTGGCTGCACCCAATAGTGCCTTGATGAGATGGAGAAACCCACCCCATCAACATCCATAACTCACAGCTTCTGCAGGCTGTCCCTTACCCTCTCTATTCTCCACTTTATGTCACATATCTACCTCCAATCAATGGTCATTCAGGTCCATATCTTCCCCCTACAGAATTATTGAGTTGTTCAAGTCACACTTACTTCCCTTTCATCACTTCTTCACCCCGTTCTTAGAGAGAAACCCAAAAGTCGGGCAGATTTCTGTGTCTTTTTGCGTGGAGATTTTCGACCCTTTGTAAGTATTTTCACATGATAACGCCTTCATAAAAGTTGTTCCTCCTTGAGTATAGTTTCCGTAGATATATTATTGGTATCATTCCATGGTCATTTTGTTGGTCAAAAGTATTTTTAACCATGGAAAGGTCATTCTGGGCGTGAATCTGGAGAGTTTGTTATGTTTTGGAGTTTTGACCAAGCTAATGGACATATCTTGGTCTGAAAATTTTATGGAGTGTTTTTAGCATGTGTTAAAGAGTTTTCATTCAGGTTTTGTTGCATGACTAAAGCTTTTGATGATAGATTTTTGTAGATCAAGAAACTTGAAAACTGGAAGTGGCAAAACAGTTTTTATTTGGAAAAAGTTTGAATATTTCGAGGTCTGATCTTACTCTAAAGGCTTTGATATTTTTATATGATGATCCTAAGTCTCTTATTTTCATGTTAGGATATTATTTCAAAGATATTTAGTATTATTTTGAAAGATATGATTTTTCTATGCAAGAGGATTTCGGTTAGGCCTAAGATTTGACGTTTTTGGGTTAGATCCATGTTTTATTGAGTTGTAGCCATGTGATTTTAAGTTTGATGATTGGATCCTATTTAAGACACATTTTTAAACCATGTGATGTTTTAGTTTGAAGATCTCATCTTTGTAAGCCATGGATCAAGAGATTTATCAAAACTAGTTGAGGAAAAAGTTTCTATTTTTGGACTAAGTGTAAAACAAAAACTCCAAGTGTTATTTTGTGATTTTGGTGACTTTAGTTTGATGATTTAAAACATGGTTGATATTGGGATGATGTTATGAATATGTTAGAAGTAAGATTTCATTTTTGGAATTCTTGGAGATGTTTGGATTTAGGGTCAAAGCTTGTGATTCAAGTGTTTGGATCATTTTACAAAAAGTTTGGTGTTGATTATAAGGCTTTTCTAAATGGATGTTTTAAGTATGGTTTTAAAATTAGGATTGGAAGATGTTTGTTGCAAAATTTTGGTTTAACCATGAGTTTTGAAGTTGGAAGGATTTGCAACAAAAATCAAGAGAAATGGCCTATGGATGTTTCGGCTATAGTGTATTTTCCATAGTTGTGTTTTGTTTTAAATTTTTTCTAAGTTGATTTTTGAGTTTAGGACAAAATTCCTCATGTAAATTTTTAAGTTAGGGGTAAAATGGTCATTTTTCCACATGTAGAGGGTAAAATGATAATTTTACTCTAAGTTAGCTTGTTTTCATGTTTCTAATTGTTAGTAATTAAATTTTTAACTTTTAAAATGACCTCTTACAGTTTCTCGTGTTTTGCACTTTATTCTCGTAAAACGCAACGATTGAGGTAAGTTAGCTTCTAACTTACTATCAGTTTACTGTGTATGTATGATGGGTAAGGGAACTAAAATTTATGTATGTATGTTATCATATATGCCATGCCATGCCACGTCATTATATGCTTATCTGTTATGCATGATTTATTCTGTCATGAATATTTATCTGTTACATAATCTATTCTGTCATGTATTGCTATATGTTATAAGTATGTCATGTTAAGTATGATATCTATTACATGTATGTTAAGTCATGTAATATTCACTGTTGCAAGTATGTCATGTTAAATATGTCGTCTATTACATGTTATACCATGTTACGAAATATTTCTATCTCAAGTAAGTCATGTCTTTCGAGTTACGTTCAAGTTAGTTATGTCTAGTGTACTCGTGATGTAATCATTATGATTGTCCGAGCATCTCCACTTGTAATTCACATGAAGTACTTTAGGCGAAATCATTTTGATTGTCAGGATGTCGTTCAAGTTCAGTTATGCAGATACTCCTAGCGTAATCATTCTAATTGTTAGGGTATTTTATTTAAAATACTCGTGATAGAATCATTCTGATTGTCAGAGTATTACTAGGTACTCCTAGTGTAATCATTCTGATTGCTAGGGTACGTGTTTTAAGATACTCGTGATGGAATCATTCTGATTGTCAGAGTATTACTAGGTACTCCTGGTGTAATCATGATGGAATCATTCTGATTGTCTGAGTATCTCTGATGGAATATGTTGGGCGGAATTATTCTAATTGTTCACTATTCCTGACGAAACGACTGGCGGAATCATTTTTTATTGTCAGATTTCAAGTCCAAGTTCATGATAAGTAAAGAAGCAAGATTCCAAGTTTATGTTAAGTCAAGTTTCAGATCAAGTTCATGTTATGTTATGTTATGCTCACGTACATATTATGTTCATGTTTACATTAAGTTTCAAGTTCATGTTCATATCATGTTATGTTCACGTTTATGATATGTTCAAGCTCACGTTCATGTTATATTATGTTCATGTTCACGTTATGTTTCAAGTTCACGATTCTGTCATGTTATGTTCACGTACATGTTATTTTCAAGTTCACGTTCACGTTATGTTATGTTCACGTTCATATTATGTCTTAAGTTCACATTTATGTCATGTTATGCTCAGGTTTATGTTAAGTTCAAGTTCATATTTATGTTATGCATGTTTACGTTCATGCTATGTTTCAAGTCCATGTTATGTTTCAAGTTCACGTTCATGTCATGTTGCTAGTCCATGTTATGTTTTAAGCTCAAGTTCATGTCATGTTAAGTCAAATTTAGTTCACCTTTAAGTTCAAGTTATGTCAGTTATGTCATACTATATGTCAAGTTATGTTATGCTTACTTACGACTTTAATTACGCATTCATGCTTTTACTGTCATGCATGCATCATTAACCTGTGTGGAGGTTTTATTATTGCTGAGATTTGTAATCAAATCTCACTGTAGTAGTCCCAACTACCATTCCCTTCCGAATGGTAGATCTTGTTACAGGACCCGAAGGAGAATTGGAATCCGACCAACTGAACACGGTCGACTAGGCTACGGTGCGATGTCGATGATGGCATAGTATTTAACTTAGGTTACTACTTGTACTTTTGGAGTTGTATCTCAAGTACTCTTTTGATCACAACTATTTTGGACTAGTGTGGTGATCATGGCTATTTAGTATACCTTTATGTATGAAGTATGTTTCAAGTATTTGGGATATTTTTAGTTTGGTGCATAGTATTGCTAAAGAAAAAAAAAATTATCCGCTGCGAGTTTTACATAATGTTAGATGTACGTCAGGAACATTGCATCTTATCTGTCATGAACGGGGGCAGGTAATCTTGTGTTACATGTCCCGACGCTTCAAATGTCCGTTCGATCCCAAGCGGAATTTGGGGGCGTCACACATGGGCCAAATGATGGAGATGGAAATACAGAGGCTCAAGCATCCACCTCTAATACTTGAACAAACTTTACTTTCGAGGAGTTGGTAGCTGATGCACGACTTCCACTTTATCCTTCATGTAAGCAGTTCTCAAAGTTGTCATTCATCGTCAAGCTGCTTCACATCAAGAGCATTGGTAGTTGGACTGTGAAGTTGTTCGACCTGGTCATAAAACTTTTGCAAGAGGCATTTCCTGATGCTCTATTCCCTGACTCATATGCCGATGCCCGTCGCTTGGAGCGTGGCTTAGGGTTTAGTTACGAAAAGATACATGTGTGCCCAAATGATTGTGCTTTGTTTTGGAAGGAAAATGCCTCCTACAATGAATGCCCTAAATGTAAAGCATCTAGGTGGGAGCAAAGCACAACTGAGCAACGAAGGATATCAAAAAGAATTCTCGGATATTTTCCCCTTAAGCCGCAGTTGCAGAGGCTATATATGTCAAAGAAGACAGCCCAGGCCATGAGATGGCATGTAGAAGGACGTGTTGATGATCCGACATGCATGCGGCATCCATCAGATTCTAGGGTTTGGAAGGACTTTGATAGCAAACATCAGATGTTTTCCAAAGATCCTCGGAATGTTAGACTTGGTTTGGCCAGTGATGGGTTTAACCCTTTCAACAACATGAGTAGACCATACAGCATTTGGCCGGTACTGCTTGTGCCTTACAACTTGCCCCCATGGTCATGCATGAAAGATCCATACACCATGTTGTCGTTGCTAATCACTGGCCCTAAGTCACTAGGTAATGATATTGATGTTTTCTTGCGTCCTCTTCTCGATGAGTTGAAGGAGTTATGGGAAGAGGGTATTCGAACCTATGATGTGTATGACTCGGTTTCGAATGTGCTTTCAAGTATAGAAGTGTCAAGTTGTATCAAGGATAAGTCCAGGATCGTATTCCACAGGGACAGTGGGTTATCAAAGCGTATAAGGGATTTGTGAGTAACAATTGAATCGAGTATGAGAGATGAAAATAAAATTAAAATGCAATGCAAAAAATAATCGAAGTTGCAATTAGAGTTTCTGATCAAAAAGGTAAATTAATTAACACTTGGGTTGGGTTTGAGATTCTTTTTATTTCGGATTCTAGATACTTTCTCGATTAACAATCCAGTCAAGGTATTGATATTCGGAAGATAATAAATTAAGCTCAAGTTTTTGCAATATTTTCTCAAGAAATTCTCTAATTTACTAGCCAAACTTATATTTATAATCAATCGAAAGAAGCCTTGATAATTTCAAACTTTTGTTGTGCCTTACGTCAACAACAAAACAAGAGCAAGAGCCGCAATCTATTTTCTATTAAAATTCGACTAGTAACTTAGTGAAATCAACATTAAACAACAAAATATTGCATCAAACTAGAATCTAAAATAAATTAAATCTCATTCCACAACCCAAGCTTTAGAAATTAGTTACACATTATATTTTTAGTAACAAAAATAAATCTAAGTGAAGCCATATCAAAAACTAAGAAAATATAAATAAACTTTAGAATGAAGAAAAATAAAAAAATAAAAAGTCTATAAAATATCAACTCAAAGAAATAAGACAAACTATATTAAAGAAATAAATAAACTACGAAAATTAAAACGAAGTCGCCACGCTCTAAACTAACAAGAACAAAAAAAGTAGCAGGAAATTAACATTAGAAAAACCAAAGCTGCCGTGCTCTAAAGCAAAAGGAACAAGAAAAACAAATGCCTCTACTCTACTCTACGTAATATGCAAAAAACAGTCTCCCTAAACTAAAAACTCCTCCTGGTTTTATAAGGCTTGCATGTGCGAGATTTCTTCTCATTTTCTGTCCGTGAGCTTCTGTTTCCAGGTTGGTGCCAGCGTGTGAAGTGCTGCCGTGGTTGCTTTTCTGCCATGGCTGTCCGTGGTTTGATTTCTGCCTTTTCTCCATTGAGGTGCCGTGAGAGACTTGTAGAGTCTGTATGTGTGTTTCTTTTCCAGCCGTGATTGTTGATTTTCTGTGTTCGGTCCATGGATTCCAGCCGTGATTTGCTTTGCATGTGTGTGTGAGTTGCTGTCCACGTTTTCTGCTTTTGATTTCTGCATGTGCTTGTTTGTGTCTTCCGTGAGTTCCAGCTTGCCACTTTCTGCATGTGCTGAGTTTTCTGCATTTCTGGTTTGCGTGAGTTGCTGCTGTTTTCTTTTTCTGCCGTGGGTCCAAGTTTTCTTCTTTGCTTTACTACATGTGTTTTTGCTTTATTTTTCTGCATGTGCTTCTTCTTTTCCATTTTCTGCATTGAGGTGCCATGTGCTGAATGTAAGCTGCATGTGTTTTGACTTTCTGCTGCAAGTTGCTGCTGTCCAAGTTTTCTGCTTGAGTGCTGTCCGTGGGTCCAAGTTGGTGTGTGCTGTCCACTTTTCTTCTGCATATGCGTGTGCTGCATCTTCCTTTTCTGCATGTGCATGTATTTCAACATGTGCTGCTTTTGCTTTTTTTTCATTTTCTGTTTTCTGCATGTGAACCGTGAGTGTGAGCTGCTGTTTTTCTGTTTTCTGCATTTCTGCATGTGTTGCTGTTTTTCTATTTTCTGCATTTCTGCATGTGTTGCTGTTTTTCTGTTTTCTACATTTCTGCATGTGCTGCTCACTTTCTGATGCATGTGTGATGAGAGCTGCTGCACGTCCGAGTGCTATTTCCTGCATGTGTGTTTTCACTTTCTGCATGTGTATGTGAGCTGCTGCATGTGTGAGTGAGCTGCCATGTTTTCCTGTAAAACTGCACTGCTGTCCGAGTGATATTTCCTGCATGTGAATGCTGCTGCTGCTTTTCCTTTTGCATGTGCATGTGTTGAGTTTTGTTTCAGCCGTGAGTGGTTGCTTCTCTTTATTTTCTGCATTGCATAAAAAAATGTATTTCTTTCAAAGGCAAATATAGAACTTTATGTGTATAAAATATTGACATCAATTAATTTGACATTCAATATTAGAATTTGATACATAATTAAGTGTTCAATCCCTATTTGATAAAATAAATCACTCATTTAAACAACTTGATCATGCAATTCTAACCCTTTATCAGTGTACAGTGGGCAAAACTTTACTTTGCATGCAGCGCTACTTTGGACTATCAATGACTTCCCCACATACGCCAATCTTTCCGGGTGGAGCACAAAAGGCAAGATGGCTTGCCCCTATTGTGCAGCTGACACAAATTCACAATGGTTGGTATATGGCCGCAAGCATTGCTACATGGGTCATCGACGATGGTTGCCCTTAGATCACACTTGGAGATGCAGAAAAGGTAGTTTTAATGGGTTTGAAGAGCACAGACTCCAACCATCAAGGGTTGATGAAGAGGAATTGCTAGAACAACTAAGTCTTTTGTCACATGTTGAGTTTGGTAAATCTACTTTGAAGAGGAAACGAACTCCCAATCATCTAAATTGGACAAAAAAACCCATATTTTTTTAACTTCCCGATTGGTTATCCTTGGGTTTGAGACATAACCTGGATGTTATGCATATTGAGAAAAACATATGCGATAACGTGTTGGGAACATTGTTGAATATTGAAGGGAAAACTAAGGACTCTGCCAATGCAAGTAGGGATTTGGCAAACCTTGGAATAAGGAAAGAATTACACTTACAACATAATGGCGATCGAATAACTATGGGCCTTGGTTGCTACATGTTAAATTTAAATGAGCGAAAGTCTTTTTGTGCATGGTTGTCACAAGTTAAATTTCCTGATGGTTTTGCCTCGAATATTGCCCAGTGTGTCAATGCTAGTGACGGAAAGATCAGTGGAATGAAGAGCCATGACTGTCATATCTTTTTGCAAGCACTGCTGCCGGTTGTGATTGGTGGGTTCTTACAATCCGATGTTCATCAAGCCTTGATAGAGTTGAGTGGGTTCTTTGATTGAGCCGAAATATTGCATATTTTAGATATTTAAAACCAATGTATTTTAAATTCCTCATGACATTATTATTGGTTTTAGATGGAAAAATAGTTAATAAGCATAAATTCAAGTTGTAATTTTTAAATTAAAAAATATCATGTTTATACTTAATTTTATAACTATGGTTTAATTGGACAATATTTCCTCACATATATAATATATTTTTAATAATCTATTTTTTCTTGTTAATTTATTTCGAGTGTTATTTCCTTATTTTCAGTTTAAATAAAATTCAAAGGAGATCCGATTCTGAGCCACGGCGCATGCTATATGAGTTTTTCAAAGCAGTAGATTTGGGCAGCCGAAAATGTTGAAAGAATTGTCGGAATGAAAATCATGGAGCAAGTCGAATGAAGAACCATCGGCAATTGTTATTTCTTTCATCTTTTGGGGTAAATTCTTACCAAAAGTTAGAGTTGACGTGAGAAGTAGGTGGGGAATTTGAAGAGAGAATGTAGAGACGTGTTGGAGTTTTTGTGCTTGATTAAATGGAAGAGATAGAGACGTGGGGGAGTTGAGTTTCATTCAGGAGGTTGGAGTTAAGAAAGAGAAAAGTCGGTGCTTGATTGAGAAAAAGAGTGTGTCGGCTGGATTAATAGGAGAAAGTTGCACCTCAAAGCAGAAAACACAGCAGCAGAAACTGAAGAAACAAATGCAAAGTATCCCACGGCAGAAGCAAAGCACACATGCACATGCAGAAAATAAAAGAAATACATGCAGAAAAGCTGGAACATGCACATGCAGAAAATAAAAGAAACACATGCAGAAAATAAAAGGGAAGCAAAGCTGGAACATGCACATGCAGTCCATGGATGCAGAAAATGAAGAAACAGAAATGCAGAAAACAGCAGTAGCACATGCATGACAGCAACTCACGGCACCTCCTGCAGAAAATGAAGAAACACATCTATGGACAACACATGCAGAACATGGGCAGCAGTAGAAAAAAAAAAACAGCAGCAGAAAAAACAGCAGCAGAAAAAAAAACAGCAGCAGAATTTCTACCAAAAACTCGGCACAAGCAGTGAAGAAAACACATGCAGAAAAATCAAAAACACATGCAGAAATGCAGTGCAACTCACGGCAAACCAAAAATGCAGAAACAGCAAGAGCACCTGCAGAAAATTCACAACACTCATGCAGGAAAATACGAACAGCTCACTTACACATGCAGCTTACACTCAGCACATGAAGCAGAAAGTTAAAGCTCAGCAAGCACACGTGCAGAAGGAAATCAAGAAGCACATGCAGAAGCAAAAACAGTTCACACTCACAGTTCACATGCAGAAAACAGAAAATGAAAAATAAAAGCAAAAGCAGCAACTTGCAGCAGAAAATTTGGACTTACGGCAGAAAAAGAAAAACAACACATGCATCACTCAACTCACACATGCAAAAAGCAGAAAAGTTGGACAGCTTACAACTCACATGCTGGAGCCCACAACTTACATGCAGCACACGGCAAGATGCAGAAAAAACAGATGTAGAAAACAAACATCACGGCTGGAATTCATGCACCGAAAACATGCATAAATCACGGACAGAAAATGAGAGGGCAGCAAACACACAAGCTGACCTATAAAACTAAGGGGCTGGAGGCTAAGAAGAGAGGG
The DNA here is from genome assembly GCA_011037825.1 of Carya cathayensis. Lineage (NCBI taxonomy): Eukaryota > Viridiplantae > Streptophyta > Magnoliopsida > Fagales > Juglandaceae > Carya > Carya cathayensis. The sequence continues at coordinate 41,382 of QGSO01000882.1, read as the reverse complement.
AACACACACACAGAATTTTACTCTGCACTTGAAGCTGCAGCAGAAGTTTTTTTTTTCATTTCGGACTTGAGTTTACGTTGGTTTAATTTTTTTTTTCAGTTTTCATTTCAGACCTGATAAAGGGCAGTTTGAGATTTATTTTTTTTGCTTCTTGTTGTTCTTTCTTTTGTCATTTACGTTAGAATGCATTAAGCTTATATTACTTTGTTATTTGTTTCTAGCATCCTTATTTACGTACTGTTTTTTTTTAATTGTAGAATTGGGCAGTTTTTATTCTTCTTATCTTTGCTTTAGTTCAGCTTGTAGTGTTCTTGCCACACTTTAGTCGGCTAGTTTGCAATATTTTTTTTTATTTGTTTTTAGTTAACTTTACGTTGGTTCTAAGGGATGTTAGTTGGCCAGATTTTATTTTTTTTCTTAGATTTACAGATAGAGTGTAGACGGAAGTTAATTTCTAGCTTCATTTTATTTTTAGTTTTATTCTTTATGTTGGGATTTCTTTAGAGAAGCAGGAGAAATCAATTTAATGGTTCTCTTCTTTAGCTTATGCAGTAGAATTCCATACCAAATGGAGTTACAATTTTTTTTTTCTTCATTTCTGAGTTTCCATTGGTGGCTTGTTTATTGTTTTCTTTCCTGTTAGTTTAGACACATGCAGTAGCTTTCTTGATTTTCCTTTTCGGGTACAAGCCATTGAGTCGGCAATTTCAGTTTCTATTTTATTTTTCATTTTTACTGAACCATTCGACAGCTTCAGCTTTTATTTTCATTCTAGTTTTCTTTGGTTCCAGACCTTGTTAAATACGGCGAGTTATTTTTTTTTTTTTTACGTTGTTGTTCTTATTTGGTTCATGTTTCATTTTTACGTTGGATACAAAATTTTTTTTTTTTATTCTTACTGTTCTTATTCTCTGCTTACATTTCCTTGTTCCATTCAGCATTTTAATTGCTTTTCAGTTCAGCGTTTCTTTTCTTTCGGATACTTTTCTCTTTTATTTTCTTTGGAGTAGAGCATCTTTATTTATTTATTATCTCTCTTTCATTTTATGTTCTTGTGCTATTTTTGTGTATTTTATTTTTGTTATAAATAATGTTTATTTAATTTTCATAACTTTGTGTTGAATCTTGAATTTGGGGTTTTATTTTCAATATTCAGTGCATGTTTTGTCATTTACTTTCTAATCTAGTTTAAATTCTTAATTTAGTTTTATTAATTTCTGAATTTAATCTATTAGTCATTTACATTCCAATCCGACAATCAAAAATCTAAAAACATGAATCTAGTCCATGACTAGTAACCTTTCCATTCATTGCACATACCATCTGTTTGTTTTTCTCTTTGTGAAGTTTTTCACACTTTTTCAACGAGTTTAATTTTTGAGTAACTTTCCCTGAGGAGACGATCTAGGAATTTATTCCTAATTATTACACGACATCCTCCTGCACTTGGGAGAGCATTAGTGCTACTCATTTTTGAGTGAGTCAAGTTTTTGAATCATTCTTCAAAGAGTTATGTTCCCGGACATTGAACATAACAGTATTGGATCGTCTTAAAGCTAATATTCCCATCATTCTTTGCAAACTAGAAATGATATTCCCTCCAGCTTTTTTTGATATCATGCTACACCTTGCTATTCACTTGCCAGAGGAGGCTCTACTGGCAGGACCCGTGCAATACAGATGGATGTATCCCTTTGAGAGGTATCTAGGGAAGTTCAAGTGGTATGTCTGCAACAGAGCCCGTCCTGAAGGCTCAATTGCTGAGGCATATGTGCATCTCGAGTGCCTTACATTTTGCTCTATGTACCTCCATGATATAGAAACGAAATATAATCGGGAGGAACGCAATAGTGATGTACCTACTGGTTAGGTTGAGACGGGAAATGCGGCAAGTTTATCTGTTTTCTCACAAAAGGTTAGATCATTGGGGACAGCTTACTCGCACAAATTAGCCAACCCACTAATGGTCAAGGCCCGATGGTATGTACTTAATAATTGCATGGAGGTTGATCAATACATTGAGTAAGTACATCATGCTTTATTATTAAGTTCATCGTTTATTTATACATAATCTGCCCATGCCTTGTAACCATTCCCTTGTATTAGCAGGGAGCACTATAACAAGATGAAAGAAGAGGACCCTGATAACATCGACAATAGGCACCAGAGGCAGTTTCCATCGTGGTTCAGATCATGCGTAAGATTTTGCATACCTTCATAACACATTTCGTTACAACCATATGAAATTATTATAACTCGATTGTTTAAACCTCTTTTGTGTGGTAGATACGAGAGCTATGTGCAGTTAGCCCAAGTGAGGTAACCGATGATATATATGCATTAGCATGTGGTCCAGATCTGTGTGTAGCATCTTATGCCGGATGCATAATGAATGGTGTTCGATTTCATACGAAAGAGCGTGAAAGGCATCGCCGCACTCAAAACAGTGGGGTTATGGTTCATGGCGAGCATCAGGGATCCCCAGTTGACTTCTATGGTTTGTTGCATGATATTATAGAAATATGCTACATGGGTTGGCGTAAGGTTTATCTATTTCATGCACTTGGTATGACACTGGAGACACGAGAAGGGGGATACGTGTCAGGGACCACCTAACGTTAGTGAATACTGCTAGGCAATGGTATAAAGATGAGCCTTTTGCCCTTGCGTGCCAAGCAACTCAAGTCTTTTATTTGCCTAATCCCTCTTTGGGGGGAAGTTGGCAGGTAGTCCAAAAGGTTACAAGTAGGAATGTTTACAACATTCCTACTGTAGTTGTGACCCCAGATGATGATGCGTCATCTGGGGGTGATGACGAAGATGATGAGCCCATGAATCCGCACAACTATCCCCCTATCCTCGATGTCAATGCAGCCATTTCCGATCCCCTGAATTGAGTCGATGAAGAATACCTGGCCGTTGATATAGAAAACGTCTCGCATCTTCACCCGTCCCAACCAGTTGACGATGAATTGTTCATTGACCATAGCCCACTTGGTGAAGAAATGAGAATGGAGGACATAAGTGCCAATGATAACTCTAATAGTGAGATCGTGTATCATCTGAATGGGGAGACAGATGATGATGAAGGTAATCCATTTATGTAGTGAGTTTGTTAGGATTGCATAAACAAATGGCTATATATGACTTACATTTCACCACCCGATGGTGAAACTTTATCAGTCATAATGATAAAGTTTAAATAGTTGTCATCAACTAATTACTATAAATTGGCATCTATTATTGTAGCTGACTACGTGTATGTGGGTTATGTGCAGACAATGCATGAGCTGAACTGTCGATGTCGATTTAAGTACATGGTGGGAAACAAGCATGGCAAGGCATCAGGTATTAATTACACATGATGTGGATGTAATGGTTTTGTTCCATGCCATTGTAAAATGTTGTTCAATATTGGAGGTTGATTTTCCCCAATAGCTTTTGTCCACCAGACTAAGCATACAAAGTATGAAACAAGTAATGAGTTGGTGAATATACATAAAAGGTTAGACCATTGGCCGTGGAGAAAATATGTTTACAAATTATTAGCTTTTATTGAAGTTGGCAATTGTACACAAGTCTAAGTGAGTATCACAAGTGGAACTCAATTGGGCGTGATGGTAGTTTAATATTTGTAGAGGCTATATAGGGATAAGAAGGAAACGTAGTTACACTAATTACATTAATTAGTGTGGATAGGTTTTTTCATTATAATGCACTAAATAGGAAGATCAAGTTTGTTAGATGAGACTTGAGGTTACAAACAGCGTAGCTAGTAAATTAATGTTTATAAAAGGCAAGAGATACAGGTGAAGATTACATTTAAGACATTATACATGTGCCTATAAAATAGTAAAACCATGGGTACCCAGTTTGGAAAATTGCATGGCAATTTATACTTAATAAGTTTAAGTATATTTCTTAGCTTTCCTATGGAAGTAAAGACATACTCATAGTGGAATTTTCCATTGTGTGCAGATGAAGTGGTAGCACCTTAAAGCTAATAATGTGATTGGTTCACCTCCCTCGACTGTCGATGGAAGGAGGTTATTGAAGAGATCATCTTTGATCTTCTTTGAAGTACTAGCAAGGGGGTGAATGAGGAGATGTAGTTGTAGAAAAATTATGTAATTCAGGTCAATCTGGTAGATGGCCTTAATGTATATTTTGTGTAACAGAAATATAGGTGGATATTTTGTGAGATGCATCAGATTCACTAGAATGTGGTAGTTGGCTAAATTGCATGCACAAACTGCATATGGATGACTTGATACAGTTGATGCAAAAAACTGTAGAGCAGATAATACATGGTATATTTGCATTGTCATGGGGTAGTATCAGGGATACTGATAAATATGCTGGGTTATAAACATTGGGCAATGGTGCAAAGCAGGAAATGAAAGTTGGTTGGTATGCACATGTAGGGGATAAAATTTTGCTACCTTGATGGGGATGAAAACTTTATCAAAGAGGAACACAACAGAGCCACCTATTAAGATTTAAGTTCACTGCAATAGTCTACAACACAGATGTTTGAATGAAGAGGTACATTTCTGAGTTTAATGACCCTAGAAATTAGGCTTTAAGGGTAAAGGCCAAAAAATGCTGGTGTAGTGAGTTTGTTAATGACAGCACCAATAAATTTTAGCTTGTGAGCTTTTGCATTTGATATTAATGGGAAAAGCATTTTCATGCATTATTGACTATGCATATAACTGTATACAGTTACATATATAACTGTATACAGTTATATATATATATAACTGTATACAGTTATATATATATAACTATTAGTTATAGTTATATAACTATATACATAATAGTTATAGTTATATACATAATAGTTATAGTTATATATAACTATTATTGAATCAGCTTTCATAAATCATTTCAAATCTGTTTATTCTTTTTCAAAGCCCCAAATTTCGGAACATTTGGGTCAGCTTTTCGACAAGCAAATTACAGATGAAGAAAACAATATGCTCGACAAAATTCCAGATGAATCAGAAATTCTCAATGCTCTTAGACAAATTCCAAATAATAAAGCTCCCGGCCCTGATGGCATGACAGGCTTTTTTTTCAAGAACTACTGGGATATCATCAAAGAGGATGTTATTAGGGCCATACAAAATTTTTTCTTGAGTGGGAAGCTTCTAAAGCAGATGAACCATACAAATATTGCGCTGATCCCAAAATCACCTTGTCCTAACTCCCCAAGCCATTATCGTCCTATAAGCCTCACAAATGTCAGCTACAAATCATTACCAAAATCATGGCTAATAGGCTAAAGAAGCTGCTTCCTAAAATAATCTCTCCTCTACAAACAGCTTTTGTTCCTGGTAGAAACATCAAAGAAAATACAATGATAGCTCATGAGCTCTTCCATCTACTAAAAAAGAAAACAGGAAAAAAAGGCTTGATGGCTTTAAAGCTGGACATGGAAAAGGCCTTTGACAGAGTGGAATGGAATTTCCTTTTTGAAATAATGAACAGCATAGGTTTCAGCTTAAACTGGATCAACTTGATTAAAGAATGCATATCAACAGCAACGTTCTCAGTGACTATAAATGGTTCTCCAAGAGGCTTCTTTAAAGCAGAAAGAGGCATAAGACAAGGTGACCCAATTTTGCCTTTTCTTTTTATTTTAGTCATAGAAGCTCTATCAAGATTAATTCTGAGAGAGGAAGCACAACAAAAAATTAAAGGAATCAAACTGAGCAGAAGCAGCCTGCCAATCTCCCACCTACTCTTTGCATATGACACAATCATTTTTGCTAAAACCTCAGAAAAAAATGCAAAAGCCATAGCGGAATGCCTAGAAAAATACCAAAACTGGTCAGGCCAAAAAATAAATCTTGCAAAGTCTTCTATTTTCATTACAAGGAACGCGAGTAGTCAAGACAAAGCTTTAATTTCAAATGGCCTTCCATACAAAGCATCTTCGGCAAAAATGAAATATTTGGGCCTCCCAACATCCTTTAACAGAAGGAAAAGAATAGATTATGCTGACCTGCTAAATAAAGTGGGACTGAAACTAGAAGGTTGGAAAGCAAAACTTCTATCTCAAGCAGGACGAACTATGTTGATAAAATGTGGTAAGCTCCATTCCCTCCTACTGCATGAGCACCTTCCAGATTCCAAAAGCAGTATGCAAGACCTTTGATCAAATGCAGAAAAATTTCTGGTGGGGCTTCCCAAAGGATAAAGCACGTAACCTCACCCTCAAATCATGGAAATCCATCTGCCTACCAAAAATAATGGGAGGTCTGGGTATCAGATTGACAGAAAACATGAATAAAGCTCTTTTAGCAAAAACAGGTTAGGAGCTTAGTGGGCCAAATGTCGGCTTATGGCACACTATCTTATCCTCCAAATACCTCAGAAATTCAACCTTCTGGACAACAACCTCAAAAATTTCAGATTCTCCAATGTGGAAAGGCATCCTTAAAACTAAAGATCTTCTCATTAAAGGTCGGTGCTTCCAAATCTTAAATGGCCAAAGGGTTAATAGCTGGGAAGACCCATGGATCCCTTCTTTAAAAACCTTTAGGCCAACACCCATCATGAATATGGATACCCTTCAACCCTTTATCAAAGTTTCTGACCTCATCAGTCATAACCCGAAATCTTGGGATATTGGGAAATTACAAAGCCTTTTCGACCAACAAAGCATAAGGGAAATTTTGAAGATTCCGTTGTCTCAAATAGCACAAGGTGAGGACAAAGAAATATGGGCTACTAATCATAGTGGGAAATTCTCAGTCAAGACAGCTTATCATGCACAAGTTGACTACCTTGACTCCGATCTCCAGAATCAAAACCCCCTCTTTAAGCCTTTGTGGAGCCTAAAAATTCATGATCGTCATAAACTCCTTTTATGGAAGATTCTTTGGAACATTTTACCAAGAAAAGTGATTATAAGCGAAAGAACTTCACATCAAGTCAATACAGAATGCGCTTTTTGTAATCAAGAGGAGGAAACAGCACTTCATCTTTTCGTGGAATGTCCAATAGTCAGAATATTATGGCAACAAGGTAGCTGGCTGTTAAATATTACAAGGTTGCCAATCCACTCCATCACAGATTGGGTAGAAATGATTATCTATCCTGGTAAATTCCTAGGCCTTTAAGGAAAAGATAGTCACCATTTCCAGCTTTATGCAGTAATCTTGCTGGATCTTTTATGGAAAAACAGAAATGAAATAGTTCACAATTCTTCAAGTTTTTCTCTGGTAGAGATAAAGAAGCAACTCACCACAACTTATGAAAACTACAAAAATGCTTGGCTCAACTACTCCTGGTCTAAAGGTCAAAATCTCAAATGGAATCCTCCCCCAATTGGATCTCTTAGCATTTCTTTCGATGCAGCGGTGAGACATGATTTTTCGGTTGCCTCAGCAGTTTGTAGAAACCATTCAGGTATTATTCTGAAGATTTTCACAGAAAAAATCACCACTTCAACCCCTTTGGTAGCTGAAGCGAAAGCGGCGTTACTAGCAGTAGTCATGGCTAGTGATACTTCTCTATCCAACAGGAATTGTATAACAATAGAAGGTGATGCCCAAGTAGTCTTCTCAACAATTGAAAGTAATGTTTCTACCCCCTTCTAGGTGATTTCCCCGATTATAGAAGACATCAGATCCCATGCAGACAATCACCCCCTTTGGTCCTTTACCAAAATCCATCGATTGCAAAATCGATGTGTGCACTCAGTGGCACAATGGGCAGCTACAAACCATGTATTTGGTAACCTACCACTTCTTTCTATTCCTCTTTGTTTCTTGTATCTGGATAGTGGAAAAGATCCACCCCTTCCTTTGTAATCCTTTGTCTTTTTTTAATATATACTAAGCTTGATTAGAAAAAAAAAAAACTGTATGTAGATAAATGTGCTTAAACTGACTTATCTGAGAAATTCTATTAGGACTTGGTTGAGTTAATGATAAAGTTACATATTGCACTAACTTACAGATACGTGTTTCCCACATGTAATTATGCAGCATTAAGATGGAGGTAGCTCGTTTTGGCCCTTTGGGCTCGCTCCATATCACAACTCCTAACCAAATCATGATCCTCCAATAGAAGGAAGCCAAGTCTGCCACTCACAACTTGTCCAGTATATATAATTACATGCTATAACTATATATTTGCTTTTAATTATTATATATATATATATATATGACAAAATGCAATCTGTACCTATTTCGTGGCTCAATTGGTGTAATATTTAACATTGATAGGGTTAATCGTACTTAACCCAACCATGCAGATTATTTTAATTTACTATGATCATCAATACTTTATGGGAAATTAGGTCTGTAATTTATATAACTCAATAGTGATGGCAAATTAATTTCATATATTGAGAAAAACATAGCTAAAGCAGCTGCGTACTTGTTAAATAATAGGGGGCATGCATGTCAAGATATGGTGAAAAGTCATGTACATATATATGTTATATATATATGGTATATATAAATAGGAGTTGGTAGTTGAAATAAGATGGTCATCGTACCCTGTAATAGCAGCCAATGGTAAGCAAAGGCAAGTTAGATTATTTTAGGAAAAGAAAAAGGAAAGGCAAGTTGGATAATATGTTAATTTTTCCCATTGAGAGCAAAAATTTGGGCGGGATAAAACTTTGTGGAGCAATATTTTGAGTGGGAAATGGCGCTAGTACTGGGGTCCACAGCAAGGGACTATGTGCAGAATACAACATTGTGGGCTTAACACGTGGTAAAGTTGGTATAGTTATCAGTAGAAAGGCTCTAGTGTTGAGGATACAAACTACGTACGCCTTCCCATGCTGTTTTTTTATAACATCCAGCAGAGCACTTCATGTAAATGTAGAAGAATTGGATTTGCTGAGCCTTGATCGCCTTATTTTCCACTAGAGCTGCTAACCAGGTTCTTACAACAGAGCCTTTAAAACTTCAGAGTTCCAGCACTCAGTGTAAAATAGAGTGATAATAGCAGAAGCAGTTCTCTGTTCTGCCACGCAACAGGTTGGAGCTGCAACCAGGTACATTACATTTCAGATTCCTGCTTCTACTTCTTCTAAAGAACTTGGTAAAAAAGGCCAACAATTAGTTATTGGACTTTGAGGTTTTACATTTAAATCAGTTTTCTTTTGAAATGATTGGTTACCATGAAAATTTATTCAAAAGTATGGTGGTATTAGGAAGAGAGAGTTGGAGTTTAAATGTTAGTTCTGGTTTTGTTTTAAGGCTAGCATTTCAGAACTTAGAAAATATATTCTCCTCAACAATAGGGGAAAATAGTTTCTGATACATTGGATATTCTTGAGTTACATAGTTGCCACATGGCTGAATATATGGATGTTGTTGTAGATGCCATTTACATAATTTTTCAGGTTACTTGTTCTCCCCGTACAACAGTTTAACAAAGCCCAAAAACGTAGTATTTTCCAAACTGGTAGTTACACTTTCCAACAACCATTTATATTTTAATGTAAAACATGTTATGTTAAAGCCACATTATGTATACTAACAAAAAAGATCAGTGCATAAACTTCTTCCCAGCATTCTACAAAAACTTTTAATTCCATCCTCTTTTTATTGTTGGTATACAATATCCAACACGAGTAACTTTTTCCCAAAATATGTTTGTTAGGCACAGTGGTGTTCTAAGTGATAGTAGCTTGGTTTTGTGTTTAGGTTTGCATGGCAAAAGTTTGATATGATCCTTTGCAAAGAATTATGGCATTAGGCAGAGAGACAAAAGGCTTAAAATAGTCATACTTGGTACATGTTTTAAGGTTTGCATGTGGAATGTAAGAATTTATTTATGAAAGGTAGATCAAATTTTGGTTCAGGTTCAGACATATAAATGCCCCACTAGTTGCTACTTGGCTGTATATTGCATACCATTTAAGTTGCCACTGCCTATTTCAGATTATATATTCTCCTCCTCCTACAGCAGTTTAAAGAAGCCCAAAAAAATTCCTCTTTCCAAAGTGTTTTACACATCAACCTATAAAAAGAAATGTAAAATGGAAAGCATGGATTATTTTGGTTGTAGGCAAGTTATTTTGTACCATATCAGACTTAGTGATTATAGTCCTGCTAATTACATTTAAAAGGCCAACACATCTATTTTTATGTGTTGTACACTTTCCTACAACCAATAATGGGCAGAGGAGGAATTTGGCATCTTTTTCTTCTAAGGGCTGTTGTTATTTAGAAGATTGTACATCAACTTGTGGGAAATGAGTAGAAGTTTTATTGATTCCACCTTAGACTCTATGTGCAGATGAAGACATGTTCTTACACACACGTTAGAATCTCTTTATAGATTTTATTCCTCTAAAATTACAGATCATAGTACACACCTATATGCTTTATTGGATGTTGATGTAGATGCCAAAAACGATATCAGATAGCATAATCTCCTATTGATCTGTGGCAATTTAAAAAAGGCAAATAACACTATAAATTCCAACGTGTGTTACACAATCCAAAGGGTGGTTTGTATTGTACTCTAGTTAGTCGGAATTTTTTTCTCCATAGGCTGGGATTAGGCAGAATGTACCCGGATCCTTATGCTATATGGTAGTAAACAATAATTCCCTCCTGCATACAAAATCATAGGCTGAAATATGAGCTATTGAGTATGCATATATACTATTCAAAACACAAGTCTTACGTGTTTTCCTGGTTGCATGGTATGCAAAAATAGGTTAAGGTCTTTCCACCCAGTAGAGAAGGCAAGTATGGTGAGATCTATAAAGTTTCGGGGGGGCCGAGTAAGACACAGTAAAGCTGAGATATGTCGCAGTCTAGTAGCAGAACCCTTGCCTCCACAAACCATGTTGCAAGACGAGCGGAGTCAAATGATGAAACTCAGGATGTAGGAGCTTTGGCCGCACAAGAAGCAATGGGTGGAGAAGTCGTTGGAGAGGGGCAAACTAATACAGGTATGTGATCAATTAATGCCACTTCTATGCAAAAATGATGTGTTATAAATTCATATACAACTACAAGTATGTAAACTTTGGTACATGCATGGTATCGAACAGCTACATGGGTTGACAAATGATCTATCAATTGATGTCTTGATGTAGATCCATCTAGGAAGAAAAGAGGATGAGGGCCAGCGAAGGGCACGCTATTTGAAAGAATGAGGAAAGAGGGTAAGATACCTCTGGTAATACAAAATGGTCATCGAGGGCCATCTTGAGAGAATGCATCCATATTCACTGGCCAGCTAACGGACATCATTAAAGTACATGCTGACATGAGGCATGCTAGTTGGAGTTATGTACCCGAATCTAAGAAGCAAGAGCTAATTGACCATGTCAGGGTACGACTTTATTTGATGATAACTGTTGTAATAAGTAGGCTGGTTACGCAATTGGCATCCCTCAACATGTTAACTTTCAAACTCATAGTAACACGTTCTATTACTTCATGCAGGCAGATTTTGTTATGGATTGGACTAGAGACAACCATCGGGAGATGTTGTAACGCATTTGGCAGACAAGTATAATGCATATCATTATACATTACACAAAGTGTATAATAAATATGCATCACATGAAGAGGCCCTACGTGGTGGGACGGACTTCCAAAAGGTCATCTTTAACAATATTCCAACAAAATCTGAAAAAACCAGAACCAAAGCCATCCGGTCCCGGACTACTTTCAATGGGGATACTAAAAAGAGCATCCTTCATTTCCTCAAGAGTAGGTGCTCTACAAATGTCCAAATTTTCATCTTGTGTGATGACAGGAGAAATCAGATCACTTAATGTGGGCAAAAGACTACTTCTCTCAACTCCTAAGAATTGAGTAAAATAGTCCACAGCTGCCTGATGAATATTAGAAGGGGAATCTAACACCGTTCCATCAAATAAACACATAGTTTTGACCCTTTTATGATTTTTAGCATTCAAATAAGCATGATAAAACTTCGAATTCTGATCCCCATCTTTTAACCAGCTTTTTTTAGCCATATGGGAAAGACGGGTGTCCTCTCTACCCATCCAAGTGAAAAGCTCCAACTTGGAGGCCATGAGATCATTATCATCTTCAATATTATAATTATCTTGAAGACTAATCTCCAAGTTCTCAATGTGGTTCTCTAGATCATTAATAATGGTATTAGTCCTACCAAACACTTGTTTATTCCAATCCCTTAAAACCATTTTGAGTCTTTTTAATTTCCAAGATAATTTAAACATACTAGAACCAGTGCCCTCCTCTTTCCACACCCCCTCAACCACGCGAAAGAAATCTGCGTGATCAGTCCACATATACTGAAAACGAAAAGGGCAAGGTCCATACCTGAAAGGGTCAGTACCCATTTGAATTACCAGTGGCGAATGATCGGCAGTCGTTCGAGCTAAAACCTGGTAAGACACATTAGGGAATTGATTAAGAAAATTAGAATCAAGGAGACAATGGTCTAACCTGGCCCAACTCCGAGCTAGCCCGCCTTGACCATTACACCAGGTCATTCTCGAGCCTTGATGAGACATTTCCAGCAAACCACAGTTTCGAATGAACGTGTTAAAATCCTCCATCGCAGAAAAAGGATGGGGAAGACCACCTCGTCGTTCTGTATCAACTTTTATGATGTTAAAGTCGCCACAAACCACCCAGGGAAAATTCCCATGACCATTCGCTGCTAGATCTTCCCAAAGAGTCTTTCTCTCAAACTGATTACACTTGGCATACACAATGGTAAGCACATAAACAGTTCCATTGTCCTCAACTTTCACAGAAATAAATTGATTGGTTCCGGCTAGCCAATGAACAGAAACATTAGAATTCCACATCAACCAGATTTTACCACCATGAGCTTCATTAGTTAAAAAAGATTCACAACTGAACCTTCCTAGGAATGAAAGAATTTTATCTTCTAACAAAAAAGGCTCTGCCAGGGCTATAATTTTAGGACGGAACTGCTTAATAAGTTTCCTCAAGCACACCTGAGAAGTGCGAACTCCCCGAATATTCCAAAACATAAAAGGACTAATCATAAGTTAAGTTTAGATGGGCATGTAGTCGCCCTTGTAGAATACCTTTTATTAAAATTTCCAACTGATTTTTGAAGGCCTTCAGACTCAGAATAGTAGTCTTTTCTCATGTCATCTTTAAGTTGATCTCTCTCTGATTCTTGGTCTGAATGAACTTCATATCTGGCATCCAATTCAATAAACGGTTCAGCATGAGCTTGCAATTCTTTATTGATGATCACGAACGGAGACTCAGACAAAATAAGAACCCCATTCGGCCCCTTGGAATGGAATGACTCATCATGAGGCTCATCCTCACCGAGGCCCACGGATGCAGGCATAGCTTCTTGCTCATTATGTTCATTTTCAACTCTCGGTTTTGCAATACCCATAGGTTCCATACCAGTTCCGAATATTTTACCTGCAGGTTGGCCCTCACTAACAGAGTCCAAATAAGCTACAGGTTTGCCAAGTGCCACCTGAGTTTCCTTTTGCCCCGACTCAAAAACTGGTTTCATTGGCTGTATAAACTGCATGCCCTCCATATCCAGAGTCTCACCGGCACCATCGTCTATACGTTCATTGTCAGTAATTCCCGCTCCCAACCCATCAAAACCATGATCCTCTTTCGTTCCACGGGTGGCCTCCGATTCATGTACCTTCACAATAGCCAACGAGTCCGTAACTATATTCGGGTTAGACAGAATCTCCCGATTGCTAGGTTCCCCATATTCTTCAACCACCACTCCCTCAAACTACACCAAAGGCTTCTCAGTTTTCTGTAAATTAGTGTCCTCGTGATCTTTCTCTCCCTCAGCTTTTCGGGATTTTTGCACCCATATCTTCCCGACCTTAGCCTTGTATTTTTGTTCCCGTCCACTACATTTTTGTATATTGTGACCTTGACATCTACAAGAAGGACAGTAAGCCGGCAGAGTTTCAAAGATGATCTCTTGCCTTCTACTTCATTGCATGCCCGGCATACCAATCCAAAAATGAGTGATTGGGTCCTTAGAAGGATCGATTTCTAAACACACCCGTGCCCCATCTGTGCGAGTGGCACAAGTCGTCGGATTGTCCCTGCGTATGAATTTTCCCAATGGTGCAGTAAACATTTTTAGAACAAAGGAGTGGTAAAAGTTTGGCAGAAGACCCAGTAGAAAAACCCAAACCGGAACCGTTGGTGGTTCGAAATCCTCATTAAACTCCGGTGTCCATGCAAACTGTCTGTAATGAACACCCTCCATGTCGCACGATTCCCTCGAAAGGGCTTTAAGAAAATCCGCTTCATTAGACATGCGGATGAATATGTTCCTGGGACATTTCATTGTAGAGACTACCGGTACACTAGACAAGCCCCAGCGATTACAGATAAATGCATGGATGGTATCAAGGGACGGCCTTTGTCAAAGAAACTTTATCACCATCGAAAATCTAAAGGGTTCAGCAGTTTTAGCAATCTCATCCGATGAAAACGTGAAAAACAGTTCACCATCAGCAAGTTTTGGCTGCCGGAACAAAACCACTGTCTTAGGCAATGGTTGGGGCACTGCCGAAACCAGATCAGCAAATGACCGAAGAGAGCCTGCCATGGGAGGCTGGCCATCCACGGTCGCCATGTAGCGATCAAACGTAAACGCAACAGAGAAAAGATGAAAACCTAGCAGAGGATTTTCACATAAAAGGAAACTTTTTAATTTTGCAATGACTTGAACTTATTGAGTCAACTTCTTTTGGTTTATCTCTTCCTTGCCTTATCTTTTTTGTGCCATATCTCTTGGCTTTATCTCTTCCCTTATTATTAGTGATGCATTTTCAATGGTTTGGACCCAATCAATTTTATACGTAACATATGCCCATGATTCTTAAGGTTGACTTCCTCAACAAGAAGGTCTTGAGAACTTTCAAGTCAATCATGATGGAGGTAACCTATGGAAAACTGCAAAAGATCAATTCTAGGACCTAGTCCAAAGTTTACTATTGTTATAGAATGGAGATCTCTATGTGTAGTCTCCAAGAAGAATCCGTGAAATTTATAGTAAGGGCCTTCGAGGATGGGCCTTTAGGAAGTTTGTTTGTAAGAACGTTTGCATCAAAATTGAGTATACTGATGATTGCATGTGACTCTTCATCGTTAGCAAAGTGCAAATATTTCCATATTTGGTGATCAATTTTGGTTTTTGATGGCATCAGTGGATTTTGTACCGTGCTATGATTTTCTTTTAGTGTTTAATGTTTTTGTTTCAATATAGATGTAAGTATTTATTTTTAGTTACCAGGGCTTAAGTGGTTAGGGTGCTCGTCGACCCCATGAGTCCATCTTAGGTGGTTGTAGAGCTTAGAGGCTCATTCCTGATGGTAACCCGCTGGCAACAGTTATGGCGAGTGAAGACACTTCACTTGTGTTTGGCAGAAGGATGCCTCGACCGCACTGATGGTGCGAATGGAATCACTCAGCTTTAATTGTAGCAGGAGGATGCTTAGACTATGTTAATTGGGCGTGTGGAGTCACTTGGCTTGAAGTGTAGCAGGGGGATGCCTCGACTGTGTTAGTTGGGCAAGGAGAGAAACACTATGCTGTGTTGCTTCCTCCTTTGGTCGCTAGGGGAGAGTGTAGAAACTTAGCTTAGGTGTTAGTGGGAGGATGCCTTGACTGCGTAAAATGAGGCGAGTTTAGAAACTTAGCTTAGGCTTTAGCGGGAGGATGCCTCGACCGTGTAAACTGGGGCAAGTGTAGGAATAGATCTTATGGGTGCGAGCGTGGGGCATTGACTTCGGCAAGAGGTGGATTCGATCAGAGCTCGACCGTGCTACTAAAATGGGAGACAGAGTTTGATCGCCCTGCTACAATGACAGATGTCTTTGTGTGGTCTGTCGTTTTGAAAAACTTTCCAAAAACCAAACTAGTTAGTGTAATCTAAATCACAAGAGTTTGAGATGTGGAAACCTGAGCCAAGTGGCCTGATGTCCTAGTGAACATTTGATTCCAATAGTGCTTAGGCAAGGTACAAGGCATTCTTGTAAGGGTTGAAGGCTACATTGTCCTTTAATTGCTTGGGGCGAGCACTGTCATGGCCTTGGGAATGGTGTTGTGAATTTGGGCAAGTGTTGTTGCTCGTGGTGACTTGGCTCCTTGTGGAGCGTTAGTAATCCAAGTGAGTGTCGTCATTGCTTGGCATGTGCGTTTGTTCTGATGAAGATATGGAGTTGAGGTGTCTATGTGGTGTTTGAGAGTGACTCTACAGCTAATGCTCCAAGAAATGTGGATGGCTTCCATGATTTTTGCTCGGTGGGGTTGATCATTATAGTGCATCCTCTTCTTAATTTATCTACCTTCATGCTCTCGTTTAGGACTCGAATTGTTTGAACTTACTCTCAATTAAGACTAGCAAGCCAAATTTGTTTTTGGGACATCCAAGCACTAGGATTCCCTTGGAACCTTGAGGTGTTTTTGGTGAGAGAGACCTTCACAAATCAAAATTGTCAGCAAGATAAATTCAGACAGTAAGTGGTGTAGCTACATCGAGCAACGTGGCTCTTCGTTGTGTGTCAATTAGGGAGCAGTCACCGATGAGAGCGTTGGTTGGAGGTGTCTCCATATGGCAATGCTTACACACAATTGAGAGATTTTTTTTTTTTTTAAAAGAGCCGGTAGCCACCCACAAAGCAGCCCCGTCCCAAGTTTATTAAAAAGCCCTCACTTGTGGCGGAGGAATACCGTGGATACAACCAGAGACCTGAGGGCTACAAATAAAACCAAAACCCAGGCCTGAAAAAAAAACCATAAAAAAACCACAACCATAAAGCAATAAAAGAACAAAACAAAACGCAGATCCACAACCTGCAAGAAACAACCTGCGCAGACAAAAAGGTAAGAAAGAAAATAAAGAGAGAAAGGAAAGGACAAACCTAAATAAAAACCAACGATCGAAGCCCACTAACATCGTCTTCAAATTTTCCGAATGTAGGGAAGACCCCCTTTGTCCAACCGAATATTACCTCTTATGGTAGTAGGTAGATCAGATAAAGAAAACCATGAAAGGGTATGGCCCTTAGCACCCAGTTTAGCAAGCCCATCCGCCACCGAGTTACATTCTCTATAGCAATGCAGAAGAGAAACACTAAGAACGGCGAGGCGACTTTGGATCTCATCCCAATAATCTTCCATGTACCACAGGCCACATCTCTGAGACCTCAACCAGTTAAGCACAAGCATGGAAATTATATCACAAATCTTCAAAATGTCGATGCGGTCTACTTCATTTATCTTTACGGCGAGAGAGGATTTGTAGTGTTGGAAAGGTGCTCGCCAAGGAACATTGCCTGCCATGCAACATTGCTTGGTGTGTGGACTGCTCGGGTTTGTCTCCATGGGCAAGGGATCTTGCATGGCTTGCAAAATTGGTGGGAAACAGCTCGTTACTCGCCGCAAGGTTAGTGTACTACAAAGAGTGCCAACGAGGTTGGCTTCACAAGCTTACAGTTGAGGTTCATGGCAGGAGGGGCCTTGCAATGGTGGAGAGGTGCTCACCAACGAACGTTGCTCATCGCGTGTCATTGCCTGCCAAAGGCAATGAACTACTTGGTGAGATCGTTGCTCACTACAAGGGTGGCGCGGAATGGTGGGCATAGGCAGTGAACTCACCCACTCTTCCTCGTCTTTGCAGTTGCACCATGTCTCATGAACGAAGATGGTGGTGAGGAACAACAATTGTGGCAAGGAACTTATGGTAGACTCAGTTGGTGGGTGATGATCATCATGATGACGACAGAGGATGTCAGATGTTCACGATGTAGCCGTGGGTGGCCCCACGAGCTCACAGTTAGATTTTGCTAGTGAACACGTTGCGGTGTTGGCATCGAGCAGCTTTTCGTGGTGTGAACTAGTGAGAATGGAAAGGGATGTTACCGAGGAAAGCTAGTGTGGTCGAGAACCACCACGTCGGCGACAGAAGATCACGACGAGTTAGACAGTGGTAGGTGACGGGCTCACCATCACAAGGACTCAATTAGTGAATAAGGTTAAGAATTTTTCTTCTAACATATATCTAAATCCTTCTTGTAATATTTGGATGTGTTTAAGTGAATGAAATTTAGATTTATTCCCAACCCCTTATGTATGGGAGTTTAGATTCACCTATAGGTGGAATCGACATTCTTATTACTCTAAAGATGTATTCTAATTTAAATGGGTAAAAGCATCATTAATAATTTTTCCGATTAAATAAGTTTGAATTCATTATGGTAGTACAAAATAAATTGCTTCTTCATGATTATTTCTTACCACTATCTTTTATGTCATTTTGGCCATCTTAATATCTCTACATAAAAGCAAGAAATTATTTTATTCTAAAAACACAAAAAATTGGAGGAACCTTTCTGGCCCTAATAATAATGGCCTAATCAAAGGCCTGTGAAATATGAGCTTAGGATTGGGACAAGTTCGTCACTAGGCCTCGTTTGGTTACAGAGTTCAGATAAAATGAGATGTGATATTTTGTTAAAAGTTAAATAAATATTGTTATAAAATAATTTTTTAATATTATTTTTGTTTTGAAATTTATGTATTATATTTTGTGTGCGAATTTGAAAATGTTATAATAATTATATGAGATGAGATAGTTTAATTTTGTGTTACCAAACCAACCAAAAGTAGAGTCTGATATGAATCAATATTGTGATTGCCAGATTGATAAGATAAGATAGTTTGGAAACATGGCGGAATCTTGCCTGGATTAACTGGAAGGGATGAGTCCGTTGTTCCCGGGATAACCAGCTACATGAACTGATGAGGGAAACCAAGAGATTGAGTTCTTATTCCATTCCTGTCAACAAAGTGCCACGTCTGTATAATTGGCTAAAGATGGTGATTCCAGGTATCTTCAATCCCAAAGCTTTTGTGAAACTTTAGTTTATGTATTTATTGACTTAGGCATCGGAGGTGCATTAGGCACATCAGGCCTTCATCTGTCTCTGTTGCAGTTGATCACTTTGGCGAACAGTGTGTGGAACATGTCTTCGACAATGGCATCATCTGTGGGATCTATTTTTAAGTGAATTTGGTTTCTCATAGGACTCCAATGTGAGTTCCACATGCTAACCACCACGTGTTCACAAGAAACTCACGATCAAGAAACTATTTCAATAGACATTGAAGCATGATTCACAGAGGTGAAAGAAATGCTAAAGAAAGTAATTGCAGAAATGGAAGACCTCCGACAAGAGAATGAAGATCTAAAGCACCGCAACACCGAACTTAGCGAGGCCACAATGCCGAGCCATAGTGCGTAGCCCAAAGGGGAGGCACAAAGATCCATAAGAGCAAATGTGGAGGAGTTGGAAAGAAGAGACTGCACGATGAGTTGCGCAACCTCGTTGA
Organism: Carya cathayensis; assembly: GCA_011037825.1. Classification (NCBI taxonomy): domain Eukaryota; kingdom Viridiplantae; phylum Streptophyta; class Magnoliopsida; order Fagales; family Juglandaceae; genus Carya; species Carya cathayensis. The sequence goes on along the minus strand of QGSO01000882.1, from coordinate 22,024 downwards.
TAATTACGAAGAGATGGCCAAGAAGATGGGGGAATTGTCCTCTGTCAAGCAACAGCTCAACCGTACGAAATTGCCCTATAGTGCGGAGGTGATGGTTGTACCACTCTAGTTGAAATTCAAAGTCTCATAGATAGAGATGTACAACAGATCTTGGGACCCAGTTGATGTTGAAGGGCATGGCGAGGGGCTGGTTCGGAGCGCTACGTCTAGGATCAACTGACAACTTTGAAGAGTTAGCCAAGTAGTTCATGTTGCAATTCATGGCAGGTACAAGGCGGCGACAGCCTGCGGCATACCTTTTAACTATCAAGCAAAAAGAGGAAGAAATTTTAAAGTTACCTTACTAGATTTAATAAGGAGAGGTTGCCCACCGATGACCAGAACGAGAAAATAACACTGGTAGCACTTCTGGGAGGCGATGCCCTCACCAAAATCTGAATCACAATGAAACACCCTTGGGAGAGATCCATATGATAGTTGGGGGATTTATAGGAGGCTGTACGTCCACCTCCAACAGAAGAGCACATGCCCATAGGGCAAGATATATATCTAAAGCTTCTAAGATGAATGAAAAACTGCCCTCTAGTTTTTTTTAATCTTTAATATCAGTCTTTCAAGTCTTTGCCAGCTTAAGGTTGTTTTGTACTCATTATTCGTAGTCCCATGATATTTATATATGCATACAACTTGGTTGAATCATGTACACAGATATTTGCATAGACCAATTGTTCTATAATTATCTGATCTATATATATCATGGGCAAAACCAGATGTATTCATTGGAAACCATGGTTTGGTATGCTTGCATCTGGCCAGAACATGGCAAAATTGATGGGGATATGTATGATGATGTATTATATAATATATATATATATATATATATATATATATGAATATATGTGTCTCATGTGTGTAAATTGCTAAAGCTAGCCTCTGAGATGTATTATCTAAAGCCTTTGAGATGTATAACCATATCTAAAGCCTCTGAGATGTATTATGATGTATGTTTTAAAACGTACCTTGAATGTTTATGGCGCTAATTAGTAATTGCTTTGTAATCCATCCAGCGCAAATCATGATCAAAACTTCCACAAATCTTGAATATTAGAAATTTTATAAAATTTATTAAATTTTATGAAATTTTGGAGATCAATTTTTGGAATCAATACAACAATTGTTAGATATTCCACAATCTGGAGGGCAAATTAAATCCCACAAAACGGACTTGAAACCCTAATTAATCTTACATCTGGAACTTCGAAACGGCGTTTTGGGCAAACGCTGCAAATGTTTTTTCCGCCGCGTCGCAGATATTCAACGACGGGGGTATACTCTTCTGCTAGTTACGTTCATTGGCGGTTGTAAAAGCCGCCATAAAAAATATTACTGAGTCGCAGCAAACTTTAGCCCGCAGGAGGAACGTATAGGTTTAGCGGAGCCCACTTAGATTCGGTGGACATCAATAGCGGCGGTGAAATTTTTGCCCTTCTCGGCGTGTAAATCGCAGCTTACGGGAAGTATCTGCGGTGGATCAATCAGCGGCGAAAATCAGAGCAAATGTTGGGGCTAAACATCGGCGTTTTGTCTGCGATGAAGAAAGCATGGCTGAAGGGTATTCTCGATAGTTCAAGAGTTTATAACGGCGGTTTGGTTGTGCAGCAAAAAGCATGTATTGTTGCAGTGATATGAAGAAGTTTAATTGATTGATAGACTGCCCAAACATCCGTGGTGCAGTAACTTGGCAACCATCTCCTTTGGGGAAGAGGATTGTGAGGGGATCTTGTATCCACACAACGATGCACTAGAAGTGAGACTCTTGGTCACCAACTATGTGACACCCCCAACTCCCACGTAAGGACACGTGGAAATCAAGGCGTCGGGATGATGACAACACGGGTCACACATCCCATTGCCAAGTGCCAAGTGTGTGTACATGCAACATGTGTACAAATAAACCACGCAGCGGATAATAAAGTCTTATAACTAAGTACCAAAATTTTGTTTAAATACAAACTAGTTTAAAACACACGTAATAAAATATTACAAGTTCAACACTGTTTAAAATCCAAATACATAACATCAAAACAAAAAAAGATAATATCCAAGGGTAAACAACTCCAAGTCAATACTCTGGCGGAGCCTTCTCCTCGGGCTCAGCCTCCTCCTCCTCCTCCACCTCTGCATCAAAATCTGCGGTATCAAAAATGGTGCCGCAGGTAAGTAATAATCCAAACGCCACAAGATAAAAATATATTACACTCAACAATATGCATGAAAAGATGCCGAATGCACATGTCCCATAAATCCACATATTTACCTGCACGCCAAAAGTCTCATTTGGCCCAAAATATTTCCTTTAAAACCTTTCCTCGCCATTATCCCAGATAATGGCCCAAAATCCAAGTCTCAAAAGAATTTCCACTTTTCCTTCACCGAATACACCATGACCTCCCCTAAGGGTCATCCGCAAGCCCTGGCTCCCTTCGTCACACCGCGGGTAACGACCATGCGTGTGACTTCATAATGAGCGATGCCCAGTTCCGCACCTAGCACGTACGTAGCCAAGCATCCTGTAGCCCCGCCAGCAGAGGGGCCACGGAGTTGGTACGAGAGCGTTACCATCCCGCCCGCTCCCATTGTCGCCCAGCGACAACCCAGGGGATGTCACTCAGTATATTGCGCTCCCAAGTGACCAGACGAGCTCTACCAAGATAATACCTCATCTCGGCTTGGGGTCGTGATACACACGCACCCAAAAATCCATTTACGCTTGAAAACCTAGTTTTCAATATCCAACACATGTATATGCATGCACCATGCAATGCAAATGATATGACACATAATATCCAACAATTCTGAACATCAATAACAAACAAACAACTCCGTCCTCAAATCCATCCGACCCCCGACTCCTCGAACTTAGTCCGGAATAACCAACCAGTTACAAATATTTATTGTAAAAGCAGTAATATATTTAAATCTAAAATGAAGTTTGGAAAATACTTACAGCGCTATATAATAATTTCTGAAGGATCAACAAGCTGCAAACGGCGAAGAAAAAGCAACGTAACAGTGTAAAAATACTGTGGCCATGGGTTGTAAAATACCCACTTTTGAATGGGACAAACCAAGGCTTGAGATTGATAGGGAATGACTTAGATGTGTTTATGAAGTTAGTGGAAGTGAGGGTTGGCCATGGGTGGCAGTGAAAACGGCGGTGGAAGTCCAAAATACCCAAAACGGAAAGTGAGGTCATGGGAGCTGCTCCGGCAACGGATCGGAGCCAGAAATGGATGGTTTAGGACGACAAGAGGTCGGTGATGAAACTGTGAAGAGATGGTGGCCGGAGGTGGAACGACGGTGGCACTGGAGCACTTGAACTCTGCAGTTTGGAGTGAAGCGTGTGGCTTAACGGCGGCGCCGGAGGGGCTGGAAATTGGAGGGTAGGTGCGCCTGTCGGTGGGGAGTCAGGTGAGAGGGGCGGTGCATACCACGGCGGCACAAGTGGTGGTGCTGGGCGAGAGGAAGAAAATGAACTGGAAAAGGGAGGGGGAACGGGTCGTGCAGGGAGAGAAGCAGGGGAGGGAAGGAAGAAGAAAGAAGATAAAGGAGAAAAAGAAAAGATGGGGAAAAGAAATGAGGTCCAGTTCTCACTTCTGGAGTCCAAAAACTGATCCAACGAAAACAATTTTAAAAGCTATAAAACAAAGAAAAATAATTTAAACACAACGTATAGTTAGATTATAATAAATAACTAGTAAAAACTAACAACTTAATTTTAAATCCAAAAACAAGTTAAAATAAATTAAACAATTTAAACTCAAACAATAATTAATATTAAGAAAGCTCTACAAAATAAATTTCACAACTAAATAAATCCAATTAAAATCCGATAATTTAAAATAAAAGAACCAATATTTTAATTAAATTAAAGTACTCCTTCAGTGAAAATACACTTAAAAACGGGGTATCACATGCTCCCCCCTTAAAATAAATTTCGTCCTCGAAATTTGCAAGATCAAACGCTAACATTAAAGCAAGCCATAAGATTCCACTGAGAACAAGTTTAAGAAACATACCATCATTAACACCCAAACAATTAAGGATATATCTCTCTCATGTCTACTCCTATAGGCGATTCCATCATACCTGCACTAGTCTCCCAGTGACCATCACGTGGCGATTATGTAATCCAAAATCTCCACTTCCACCAGAACCTTAATACAACACCCAGTAAATTCCAATAGTTATTATCTTCATGTGACGCCCCCAGCTCCCACGTACGAACACATGGAAACCGAGACGTCGGGATGTTGACAACACGGTCACACATCCCATCGCCAAGTGCCAAAAGTGTGTGCACATGCAAAATGTGTTCAAATAAAAACACGCAGCAGATAGAAAAAAACCATATAACTAAGTACCAAAATTTTGTTTAATTACAAAACCAGCTTAAAACAAGCGTAAATAGAATATTACAAGCTCAACATCTCAGTTACAAATACATACCAATACAAACAACAACCAATATAAAATATAAAAGCTATCCCAACTACTCCTCCGGCGGAGCCGCCTTCTCGGGCTCAGCCTCCTCCTCCTCTACATCTGCACCAAAATCTACGGTACCAAAAATGGTGCCGCAGGTAAGTAAAATCTAAATAACGCAAGATAAAAACATATTACAACCAAAACAATATGCATGAAGCATGCCCAGAGCACATGTCCCATAAATCACATTTTTCCACACACGCCAAGATCCCATTTGCCCCAAAAACATATCCTTTAATTCAATCCTCGCCATTATCCCAGATAATGGCCCAAAAACCAAACTCGCCATTTTCTCAGAAAATTGAGAAAATGGCCCATTAACCAAACCATCAGAGCACTATAGGCGGGAATCGCAGGCAGGACTCTACCACCATCCCTGCTCACCACCATCCCTACGCGTGCACCGTAGGCGGGAATCGCAGGCGAGACTCTACCACCATCCCTGCTTACCACCATCCCTACGCCACGTGCACCGTAGGCGGGAATCGCAGGCGGGACTCTACCACCATCTCTGCTTACCACCATCCCTACACGTGCCTCTGAATCAAACCAATCAATCCACACGTTCACGTCTACCAATAAAACATGTCTCGCTCAAAAATCCAGTTTTCAAAAAATAATATATGCATATGCGTGCACAATGCAATGCAAATAAAATCAATGCAATGCAAATGGAAAGTGAGGTAGTGGGAGCTGCTCTGGCAACGAATCGAAACCGGAAATGGGTTGTTTAGGAAGACAAGAGGTTGGTGATGAAGTTGTGAAGAGATGGTGGCCGGAGGTAGATCAACGGCCGCGCTGGAGCACTTGAACGCTGCGGCTTGGAGTGGAGCGTGCGACTTAACAGCGGTGCCAAAGGGGCTGGAAATTGGAGGGTAGGTGCGTCGGTTGGTGGGGAGTCAGGTGAGAGGGGCGGTCCACGCCACGGCGGCATAGGTGGTGGTGCTGGGCAGGAGGAAGAAAACGAAAGGGAAAAGTGAGGAGGAACGGGTCGCGCGGGGAGAGAAGCAGGGGAGGGAAGGAAAAAGAAAGAAAAAGAAGAAAGAAGAGAAAGGAGAAAAAAAATAGAAAAAAAAGATGGGAAAAAGAAATGAGGTCCAGTCCTCACCTCTGGAGTCCAAAAACTAATCCAACGAAAACAACTTTAAAAGCTATAAAACAAAGAAAAATAATTTAAACACAACGTATAGCTAGATTATAATAAATAACTAGTAGAAACTAACAACTTGATTTTAAATCCAAAAACAAGCTAAAATAAATTAAACAGCAATTTAAACTCAAACAATAATTAATATTAAGAAAGCTCTACAAAATAAATTTCATAACTAAATAGATCCAATTAAAATCCAATAATTTAAAATAAAAAACTAATATTTTAATTAAATTAAAATACTCCTTCAGTGAAAATATACGTAAAAATTGGGTATCACAAACTACATTACCAGAACAATTTTGGTTAACATTGGAAATTCAATTGGTATCCTATTCTGGGAAGCCTTTGTTAGGATGGGCATCGACCCCAGTAGGTTACGACCTTAACCTACCCTGTTGAGGGGGTTTTCTAGCTACACAATTCAACCTATGGGCACCATAAACCTAGTTGTCACAACAGGGAAATAAGCATGCACAATCACTGCAATGAGCTACTTTTTAGTGGGGAAAGCCTCATCATCCTATAACGCCATATTAGGGCGACTAACCCTAAACTACATCTGCCAACCACCTCAAGAAGAAATTCTCGATAGAAGCATGGATAAGGGAAGTGTGAGGCAAGCAAGCCTTGGGTCGAGAATGTTGGGATAGATTTTTCCTTAAACAATAGGCTTTGCTTAGGGGTGTAAAAAACACCAGACCGAATCGGTCCAATGCAGTACTCGATATTAAGAATCAAAAACGGTGCTAAATCTGTGCAGTATTGGTTTTCATATTTTGAAAGACGGTTTAAACCGAACTAGACCGGTTTATATTTTTAATTATTTATATTACATATAATTTTTTAATATTATTTATATATATTTTATGCTAAATTACTAATTATTATAACATAAAATTCTAATCTTATTATTCAAGTTTATTAATCTTACTAATAAGTTAGACACTACACATACTAAACTAGTATAATCAAACATTAATGAATTAGTAATTTTTAATAATAATTACTAAATTCTAACAATTAAGTTTAGTATTGAAAAAATTATAATACTAAACTTATATAGTGTCACACGTATAAATGATAAACCACATCGAATCGAACTGAAATTGAAAATATTGAAAGTTTCGATTTTGGTTATTAATGAGTTCGTATCGTTTCTTGTATTTTCAAAACCGATATATACTGGTTCCGTTATGAAATTTGTTCAAAACCGAACCCGTTAATACACCTGTTGCCCAGATGACTAACACAAGAGGGGGGGGTGAATTGAGTTGCATTTAAAAAAAAATAACAATTATAAATCAAATATACAATATAAAATATAAACAAAATAAGAAACAACAATAAATATAAAGAGTAAGGGTAAGAGAGAAGCAAACTCAGTATGTTAACGAGGTTCGGCCCCACTGCCTACGTCCTCGCCTCAAGCTACCCCTTGAGGATCCCCGAATTCACTATTCAACCTCCTTCAGGTGGAGATAGAAACCTATTACACCTTTGAACAACACCGTTACAAAGGATCCGTGTAGAACACCCTCTACACTTGCAATCACCTTACACGTGGTGATTCAACGATTCCCTGTGTAGAACACTTTCTACACGCACAAGGGTTGTACACACCCTTTTACTGATACAAGAATTGATAGTGGGTAGGATATCAGAAAACACTCCTCAATGAGTGAAATAAGAACAATACAAGCACAAACTATATCTCTCGAAATGAATAAGAATTAAGGCTCAATGTTTAGAGAAGAGAGAATGAAAGCTTTGAATGAATGTTGTATGCTCTTGGTGTTGTGAATGTGAAGCTCTCAAATGATCTATTTATAGGCATATGAGACTTCATATTCAAATTTAAAAAGATTCACATGTCAAAGACATCATCATTCATTTTTCAAAAATTTCAAATCTAATCTTTTTACTTTTTGCATATGACAAAAGGAGCACACTTTACTTTTCAAAAATTTCAAACCTAATCTTTTACTTTTTGCATATGACAAAAGGAGCACACTTTACTTTTCAAAAAATTCAAACCTAATATTTTACTTTTTGCATATGACAAAAGGAGCACACTTTACTTTTCAAAATTTTCAAACAAAGACATCTTCCTTTTGCATAAGTCAAGAAAAGCATCAATCACTTTTGAAAATATTCAAATAAAACATGCACATGTGAAAGATGACAATCAATCATCTTTAATATTTTCAAAGTTCAAACCTTTAATCATGGCATGCACATGTGAAAATGACAATCAATTATCTTTCAAAATTTTCAAATTTAATTTTCAAAATATTCATGCACATGTGGAAAATGTATTTTAATGTTTTATGATAAAATATTAATTTTTGAGCCTTAATCCTAATTTCGAATTTTGAAGAGATTTACAACATTACTCTATGACTTTAATGTGAACTTGTTCCCTTCTTGCTCATGCTTGGTTCCTTGATGTGCTTGACTCCATTGTGTGGACAACTTGAGCTTGAGACTCCTTCATTCTTTGAATTCATTTGTTATCATCAAAATCCATGTGTAAATATATAATTACACAAAACTTGAAACCTTAGGTTCAACAATCTCCCCCTTTTTGATGATGACAAATACTTGATAGAACCTAAGCCTGTATTAATACTTAAGCTCCCCCTGAGAATGTGCGTTAGTTTTTCAAGCAAAAATATAAATATAATTCCAAGCATATATAACAAGTTTAACAATTTAAACAAAATTAATGTTCTAGTCTAAAACTTCTCCCCATTTTGGCATCATTAAAAAGGATCGGCAGCAAGTAAATAGACTGAAGAAAACGGTGCGTTAATAGACACTGTAGATAGTTGAAAAAAGAAAAATTGGATCCGTCTGTGACCCGACAAGTGTGGTGATAAAAGGTTAGAATTGCATAATTAAGTTGTTTAAATGGGTGATTTATTTTATCAAATAAAGATTGAACACTTAATTATGCATCAAATTCTAATATTGAATGCAAATTAATTGATGTCAATATTTTATACACATAAAGTTCTATATTTGCCTTTGAAAGAAATACATTTTTTATGTACTGCAGGGCATTTATGAAAATACTAAAAGAGAATGGAACTCACGGCTGGAACTCAAGGGAGCAAGCAGAAAATCAGCACATGCAGAAAGAAAGTTAGGCCACCCACTCCCAAGTTAGGCCACCCACTCCACCATTCTTCAAAGTTAGGCCACCCACTCCCAAGTTAGGCCACCCACTCCACCATTCTTCAAAGTTAGGCCACCCACTCCCAAGTTAGGCCACCCACTCCACCATTCTTCAAAGTTTGGCCACCCACTCTTGAGAAATGGTAGGATGCTCTCTCCTATAAATAGGAGAGAGCTCAGAAGAGAAAGGGCATCAAGGCAGTGGAGACGAAGGAGAGAAGACAGAACTTTAAAACTTAGCTTTCATTTTTCAGTTTCATTCTCATTTCATTCGGCAGTTGTTGTTCATTTTAATTCATTTTTCAGTTTCATGCTTCTGTTTTAGTTTTCATTCAGCATCAGTTTATTTTACAGCTTTAATTTGAAACTTAAGGAAGCAAGTTTTCTTTCCATGTTAAAGCAAGCTTTCTTTGTATTCATCTAGGAAATAATTTCTTTTAGTGTTTATTTTATTTAGAGCTCAACTTCAATTTGAGTGTGTAATTTATTTGAAATTTTAATTTAATTGAGAGTTCAATTTCTTTTAGGATGCATTTTATTTAGAGCGTTTATTTTATTTGAGAAATCATTTTATCTGGAAGTTCAGATTTTTGGATTGGAGAACGCAGTCTCCATTTCCAAACATCAAGTTTATTCCTTACAATTCCTGTTTTTATTTAATTTCAGTTTAATGTCTTATATTTTCCGTGCACATTTAATTTCTGTCTATTTAAATTACTGTCATTTATTTTTTTTTTGCACCTTTAATTTCTGTTTATTTAAATTACTATCATTTATTTTTCTCGCACTTGTAATTCCTCTATTTAGGTTAATGTCATTTATTTTCTTGCATCTTTAATTCCTATTATTTAAATTAATGTCATTTATTTTTCTTGTTCTTTTAAATTTCAGTCTATTAATTTCAGCAATTTTAATTTAGTTTCATGCATTTTCATTCCTTACTTTTCATCGCTGCATTCAAATCCGACAAACAAATCTAAAAACATGAATCTAGTCCATGACTAGTAAAATTTCCATCCATTGCACATACCATTTATTTTTTTTTCTTTGTGAAGTTTTTCACAATTTTTCAACGAGTTTAAATTTTGAGTAAATTTTCCCTGAGGAGACGATCTAGGAATTTATTCCTTATTATTACACGACATCCTCCTGCACTTGGGATAGCATTAATGCTACTCATTTTTGAGTGAGTCAAGTTTTTGGCGCCGTTGCCGGGGAAAGTAGTTTAAATTTAAACTCGTTAATTTTTTTTTTTTGCTTCTCTAAACTGATGTTTCATGTCATGGGTAAGAGACAGTTCAAATAGGTTGCTTAGAGTCACATCGAGTGTTGAGAGTAGTATACACAGCTTGGAGATAGATAGCTCGCCTATCTTTTCTTTGAGTGAGTCAGGTGGCGAAATTGAAATTAAAACAGAAAACATGGCTGCACCTGCACCACGCACTCTTAAGGACTATTTGCAACCCACTCGTACCACTACACCTTCATGCATTATTTTACCAGAAAATGCACCCAATTTCTCTATTAAGCATGGCATGATGTCAGTGATACCTCAGTTCCACGGGATGGATTCTGAGAGTCCGTACCAGCACTTAACAGATTTTGAGTTGGCTTGTGCCACATTTATCACTAGGGCTGTTACTGATGAGTTCATTAGACTTCGTTTATTTCCTTTCTCTTTAAAGGATAAAGCGAAGATTTGGTTTAACTCTTTAAGACCCAACTCTATTTCTAGTTGGTCTGATATGCAGCGTGAATTCTTACAAAAATTTTTTCCCTTTCAGAGAACTCAATTTTTGCAAGAGCAAATCAGCCAATTCAATCAGAGACCTGATGAGACCTTTCAGGCCAGTTGGGAAAAATTTAAAGATTTGATGAACATCTGTCCACATCATGGTTTTGAATCTTGGAGGTTGGTGAGCTATTTTTACACTGGCCTCACTCCGGAATGCAAGCAATTTGTTCAGACAATGTGCAATGGGGAGTTCTTTAGCAAGGAACCTGATGAAGCACTGTCATTTTTTGACTACCTTGCTGAGAGCGCGCAACAGTGGAATACTCGTACTGATCGAGTTCCATCAACAGCACAACCACTGAGAGCTATTTCTGGAGGGGGTAGATACGAGCTTAAAGGGGACACTGATGTTCAAGCCCGAATAACTGCTTTAACTAGAAGAATGGAGGTCATGGAAATGGACAAAGTAAAGGCTGTGAAAGTAGCAGAGGCATGTTCTATATGTGCTGATTCAAACCATAAGACCAAAGACTGCCCGATAATGCCAGTGTTTCAAGAAAGTGGGTCGGAGCAGATGCAATCAACTAATTGGGTGAATAGAGCACAAAATCAGCCTTTCTCCAACACATATAATCCGGGGTGGCGGAATCATCCAAATTTCTCATGGAGAAATGATCAACCTGGTCGGTCCCCACCACCTCAACAGCAACCATTTCATCAGAGTGCTCCTCAACATCAGTATCCGTCATATCAGAATCCTCAGAGCTATCCTCCTGTAGCTCCGCCTGGATTTCAACCTCATATGGTTGCACAGAGTTTTCAACCTTCATCATCTGCAAAGAAAACTCTAGATGATAGTATGGCACAGATGGCCAATACACTTCAACAATTCATGCAGATTCAGGCCACCACAAATAATCAAAATACTCAGGCCATAAATGAGTTGCGTGGCACTATGAACAAGATGAGCACAACCTTGAGCACCCTGGAGAAAGGGAAATTTCCAGCACAGCCTCAACCTAATCCTCAAGTATACAGGCAGCAACAACAACAAGTGCATAATGTCTCAGGGGACGTTATTGAGACAGCGAAGGCAGTCCTTACTTTGAGAAGTGGGAAAGAAGTTTCCCGACCAGAAATGCCTATAGACACACAGGAAGTTGCTCCTACACCTGAAGATATAACGGAGACTGATGAAATTAAGAAAGAACTAGAGGTAGTGAGACCAGAGTTGAAGAAGCCTGTGACTGTAGATGCTGAAACTACCAAGGGATACCAACCTGTGGTTCCTTATCCTCAAAGATTGGCGGCTGGCCAAAAGAGCAGGTATCACACGGAGATTCAAGAGATTTTCAAGCAAGTGAAAATCAATATTCCACTTTTGGATGCCATACAACAAGTACCTTCATATGCAAAATTTTTGAAGGACTTGTGTACAGTGAAGAGGAAGCTGAATGTAAAGAAGAAAGCCTTCCTGACGGAGCAAGTTAGTGCATTAATATTGAGCGAGACTCCTCAGAAGTTTGGAGATCCCGGCTCTCCCAACATTTCCATTATGATCGGCGAATCACGCATTGGGAGAGCTCTACTTGATTTGGGGAGTAGTGTGAACTTGCTACCGTTCTCAGTTTATGAACAATTGGGATTGGGTGAGCTGAAAAAGACCTCCATCATGCTACAACTGGCTGACAGATCAGTTAAGGTACCAAGGGGTATTGTAGAGGACGTGTTGGTCCAGGTGGACAAATTCTACTACCCAGTGGATTTTGTAGTTCTTGATATGCAGCAGCCAGCCTCCACTATTTACCAAGCTCCTGTCATCCTTGGAAGACCATTTCTAGCTACATCAAACGCTTTGATTAATTGCAGAAGTGGAGTGTTGAAGCTTACCTTTGGGAACATGGCACTTGAGTTGAACGTTTTCAACGCTTGCAAGATGCCAACACATTTTGATGACACAAGTGAATTGAATGCTGTGGAGAGTTTGACATCAACAGAGTCTATTTGCTCAACCTCTCCTTTCTCTGATGATGATTATATTTTTCAGACATCTGAATATTTACTTGATGAGAAAATTGATCATATCAATGAAAATGACTTTGAATTTCTTGATTATTTTGCAGATTCTTTACCACTTGAAGTACAATTTGCCGGAGCAAGATGGAAACCCCAGTTCGAAGCTTTACCACCACCAGACATGCTTAGATCTTCAGAGGAAGAAGTTCCCCGATTGGAACTAAAACCGCTTCCTCAAGATTTAAAGTATGCGTTCCTTGGACCTGAAGAAGGCACTTTTCCGGTGGTGATTTCCTCAAAACTAAATCAGAAGGAGGAAGCCAAATTGATTGAAATATTAAGAAAGCATCGAGGCGCAATTGGTTGGACAATAGCCGACATCAAAGGCATTGATGCCGCTATATGTACCCACAGAATTCATCTTGAAGACGATGCTAAACCAGTTCGTGATGCTCAACGTAGGCTCAATCCTACCATGAAGGAAGTTGTGAAAGAGGAAGTGCTTAAGCTACTCGCAGTGGGTATCATTTACCCCATCTCAGACAGTAAGTGGGTAAGTCCAACTCAAGTGGTACCAAAAAAATCTGGTTTAACTGTCATACAAAATGAGAAAAATGAGTTAATTCCAACTCGAATGGTTACTGGCTGGAGAATGTGCATTGATTATAGAAAACTTAATTCAGCCAGTAGGAAGGATCATTTTCCTTTACCATTTTTGGATCAAATTTTGGAAAGAGTGGCTGGAAATGCATATTATTGTTTCTTGGATGGCTATTCTGGTTATTATCAAATTGCTGTAGCGCCTGAGGATCAGGAGAAAACCACTTTCACCTGTCCTTTTGGCACTTTTGCTTTTACTAGAATGCCTTTTGGTTTGTGTAATGCTCCAGCTACTTTTCAGAGATGCATGATGAGTATTTTTTCTGACATGATTGATGATATTTGTGAAATATTCATGGATGATTTCTCTGTTTTTGGAAAAACTTTTGAAAGTTGTTTGCATAATTTGGCACGTATTCTCCAAAGATGTGAGGAAAAAAATCTTTTACTTAATTGGGAGAAGTGTCAATTCATGGTTACTCAGGGCATTGTTTTGGGACACATTGTTTCCTCTGAAGGTATAAAGGTCGACAAGGCAAAGATTGAATTAATATCTAAACTTCCTATTCCTAGGACGGTTAGGGATATTCGTTCTTTCCTTGGTCATGCTGGTTTTTATAGGCGGTTTATTCAAGGGTTTAGTTCTATTGCAAAACCTTTGTGCACTCTTTTACAAAATGACATTGAATTTGTTTGGACTGATGAGTGCCAAAAAGCTTTTGATACCCTTAAAAATTCGCTTACCACTGCTCCTATTGTGCGACCCCCGCAGTGGGACATTCCCTTTGAAATCATGACAGATGCAAGTGATTATGCCTTAGGAGCTGTTTTGGGTCAGCGTGTGGATAATAGACCATGTGTGATTTACTATGCTAGTAGAACCTTGAATGATGCCCAGAAAAATTATACCACTACTGAAAAAGAACTGCTTGCAGTGGTTTTTGCACTTGATAAATTCAGGGCTTATATTCTTGGTTCTCCTGTTACTATTTTCACTGACCACTCTGCTCTTAAGTATTTGTTGGCTAAAAAAGATGCAAAACCACGCTTGATTCGATGGATTCTATTACTTCAAGAGTTCAACATCAACATTAGGGACAAGAAAGGAGTTGAAAACGTGGTAGCTGACCACCTCTCTAGATTATCATCTCCTTCTTCAAATGTCAGCCTCCCTCTTGATGATAGTTTTCCGGATGAGCACCTGTTTGTGGTAAATAAAGTTCCCTGGTATGCTGACATAGTCAATTATCTGGTGACTGAGCAAATGCCTTCTGAATGGTCAACCCAAGATAAGCGTCGGTTTCTATCTGAGGTAAAACATTTCTACTTTGATGACCCTTATCTTTTCAAATATTGTTCGGACCAATTGATTCGAAGATGCATTCCTGATGATGAGTTTTCTTCAGTATTGAGATTTTGTCATATGGGTGCATGTGGTGGTCATTTTTCAGCGAAGAAAACAGTGGCAAAAATTTTGCAAAGCGGTCTTTATTGGCCGTCTATGTTTAAGGATGCTTACAATTTTTGCAAAGCGTGTGCGTCTTGTCAAAAGTTAGGAGCTATTAGCAAAAGAAACATGATGCCCCTTTCCCCCATTCTTACTTTAGAAATCTTTGATTGTTGGGGAATAGACTTCATGGGACCTTTTCCGGTTTCCTTTGGAAACACATATATTTTATTGGCTGTGGACTATGTTTCAAAGTGGGTTGAGGCCATCGCTTGCAAAACCAATGACCATCATGTTGTATTAAAATTTTTACAATCTTTGTTTGCTCGATTTGGCATGCCCAAGGTTATCATTAGTGATGGGGGTTCTCATTTTTGCAATAAACCATTTTCTACACTTGTAAAAAAATATGGTATTACACATCGAGTTTCCACCCCCTATCACCCCCAAACAAATGGGCAAGCTGAATTGGCAAATAGAGAAATAAAACTCATTCTGGAGAAAACGGTAAATCCTAATAGGAAAGATTGGTCGATTAAGCTTCTTGATGCTTTGTGGGCATACAGGACAGCTTTTAAAACAAATCTAGGGATGTCTCCCTATCGATTAGTTTATGGTAAAGCTTGTCATTTACCTGTTGATATTCAGCATCGAGCTCTTTGGGCCATAAAACATGTTAACATGTCACTTGATGAAGCTTCAGGGTTGAGAAAATTGCAGATTAATGAATTGGATGAAGCTCGTCGGAATGCTTATGACAACGCGCAATTGGCAAAGGAACGGATGAAAATTCTGCATGATCAGAAAATTCATCCAAAGCATTTCACAATTGGCCAGGAAGTTCTCCTTTACAACTCTCGCTTGCATATTTTTCCTGGAAAGTTGAAATCACGATGGAGTGGACCATACATTGTAAAGACTGTTCATCATCATGGTGCGGTAGACATTGTCAATCCGAAGAATGGTAATAGCTTCACTGTCAACGGACAACGTCTAAAGTCATTTCTGAAGGATTTTGATCCACATGAAGAGATCTTGCTTGTGCAAGATCCCAGGGAAGTATTTTGAGTTGCTTCTCCTTCTTTACAGTTTTCTTTACTTGCATTTTCTTTTATTTGTTCTTTTGCATTTGATTTTATTTTTCTTGTTGATTGTTTGTTTTGTTTGATTAGTTCTATGCACTCTGTTTCTTTCGTTTGATTCAGTGAGGACTATGTCTCTCACTAGTTAGGGGCGGAACGATGGCATTGTGTAAAAAAAAAATAATAATAATAAATAAATAAAAAATAAAATAAAATAAAATAAAATAAAATAAAAATAAAAATAGATAGATTTTATTTAAAAATGCTTTTACATAAACTTGAGGTTCTTAGCCTCAGATTGGAGACGCTCATTCTCTTCATACAAAATCATGTCAGCCCTATTCATAGGAGCTGGCAAGCGGAATGAAGAACTCAATAGAGATTTCAACTGTTTATTCTGCTGCCGAAGGATTCCTTCCCTTGTGTGAGACTCTTGAACAATGCGTTGAAGTACACAATTTGTTCTTTTAGCCTTTCAACCTCATGGTTTTTGGCTTGAACCCGCTGGGAAAAAGCAACAATAGAGGATGAGTAGCGAGTTCCGAGACTCACCAAATCATAGATAGCATCAGAGTCTGACTTATTAGCCATGCTATCATTTTCTTGCTGCAACATGGCACCAATGGCAGCTGCAGAAAGGACAGGAGGTTGAGATGTAGAAGAATGAGCCATTGAGAAAGGGATTGAGAACTTAAGGCGAGAATGTTGAAGGAATGCAGATGAGTTATAGAGATAAGAAGAGAACTTGATGCGGATTGAATGAACTTTGAGACTGATTTTATAGAGAGAGCATGAAGAACAAGTCCGGAGCCTTCAATCTCGTTTGTCAACAACATCAGGCGTTTATTTTCAAATCTCTAGCCACACTTGTCTGGTCACGGACGGATCCACCGAAAAAAAAAAAAATAGATTTCAGTAATCTCGTTAATTTCAGTTATCTTTTGCTAATTTTCTCGTATTCTCTTTTTGCAGGTACGATTTTTTGACGAAAAATGGATTAAGGAACATTGCTTTCATATTCATATCAGTTGGTAATCTCGTTCCAAAACTTTTTATTTTACTTTCTTGCTTGTTTTTATTTCTTTTGCTTTTTGTATCTTCTAACTTTGATAGAAATTTACTCCCTGTGTGCACTCGAGTATTTCAGGTGACATCTTTCCTCTTTACTCTTTCGTTTCAATATATGTTCTGCAGTGTTTATCTTGCTTAAATTCATGCCTGCATAACATATATCGTCGAACATTCATTTGCTGAACATTGAGGACAATGTCAAATTTAGTTGGGGGGAGAGAGTTTCTGTTGAAGTTTTTTTTTTTTGTTGAAGATGTATTAGTACTAAAAAAAAAAAAAAAAAAAAAAAAAAAAAAAAAAAACAAAAAAAAAAAACAAAAACAAAAATTACATTTGTGTACTGGAAAAGGCTGCCTATTACCGGGGTCCTTACAAAAGAAGTAGGCGCCTTTCAAAGTGTAATAGCGTGAAAGCCGCCACTACAATGGTTTTGAATTAGAGTAAGACCATGTGGTTTTCTCAGATTAGTTGTTGTGATTGAAATTATTAATGCCTCTTGGTAGTCAATCTTGGAATTCTAACCCCATTTCCATGCACTTAAAAGAAAGCAAGCTTTGTTACATGTAATTCCCTTGGTTGATTAACTAAATTGTGTATAAATCTCTCAGTTGATACAAAATTCAGATTAATCTATCTCCAGTGTTCTTAAACTCAACAAATCTATTTCATGGCATGTGATTCTCAGATTTTCTCAAGTTGGTAATTTCACCTTTGCATGAATTCATTCGCTTTATTTGCTAGAGTCTAGCAAAAAGCTAGTTGGGGGGTGTGATAAAAGGTTAGAATTGCATAATTAAGTTGTTTAAATGGGTGATTTATTTTATCAAATAAAGATTGAACACTTAATTATGCATCAAATTCTAATATTGAATGCAAATTAATTGATGTCAATATTTTATATACATAAAGTTCTATATTTGCCTTTGAAAGAAATACTATTTTTTATGTACTGCAGGGCATTTATGAAAATACTAAAAGAGAATGGAACTCACGGCTGGAACTCAAGGGAGCAAGCAGAAAATCAGCACATGCAGAAAGAAAGTTAGGCCACCCACTCCCAAGTTAGGCCACCCACTCCACCATTCTTCAAAGTTAGGCCACCACTCCCAAGTTAGGCCACCCACTCCACCATTCTTCAAAGTTAGGCCACCCACTCCAAGTTAGGCCACCCACTCCACCATTCTTCAAAGTTTGGCCACCCACTCTTGAGAAATGGTAGGATGCTCTCTCCTATAAATAGGAGAGAGCTCAGAAGAGAAAGGGCATCAAGGCAGTGGAGACGAAGGAGAGAAGACAGAACTTTAAAACTTAGCTTTCATTTTTCAGTTTCATTCTCATTTCATTCGGCAGTTGTTGTTCATTTTAATTCATTTTTCAGTTTCATGCTTCTGTTTTAGTTTTCATTCAGCATCAGTTTATTTTACAGCTTTAATTTGAAACTTAAGGAAGCAAGTTTTCTTTCCATGTTAAAGCAAGCTTTCTTTGTATTCATCTAGGAAATAATTTCTTTTAGTGTTTATTTTATTTAGAGCTCAACTTCAATTTGAGTGTGTAATTTATTTGAAATTTTAATTTAATTGAGAGTTCAATTTCTTTTAGGATGCATTTTATTTAGAGCGTTTATTTTATTTGAGAAATCATTTTATCTGGAAGTTCAGATTTTTGGATTGGAGAACGCAGTCTCCATTTCCAAACATCAAGTTTATTCCTTACAATTCCTGTTTTTATTTAATTTCAGTTTAATGTCTTATATTTTCCGTGCACATTTAATTTCTGTCTATTTAAATTACTGTCATTTATTTTTTTTTGCACCTTTAATTTCTGTTTATTTAAATTACTATCATTTATTTTTCTCGCACTTGTAATTCCTCTATTTAGGTTAATGTCATTTATTTTCTTGCATCTTTAATTCCTATTATTTAAATTAATGTCATTTATTTTTCTTGTTCTTTTAAATTTCAGTCTATTAATTTCAGCAATTTTAATTTAGTTTCATGCATTTTCATTCCTTACTTTTCATCGCTGCATTCAAATCCGACAAACAAATCTAAAAACATGAATCTAGTCCATGACTAGTAAAATTTCCATCCATTGCACATACCATTTATTTTTTTTCTTTGTGAAGTTTTTCACAATTTTTCAACGAGTTTAAATTTTGAGTAAATTTTCCCTGAGGAGACGATCTAGAGAATTTATTCCTTATTATTACACGACATCCTCCTGCACTTGGGATAGCATTAATATTACTCATTTTTGAGTGAGTCATGTGGCTGGAGATTTGAAAAAAAACGCCTGATATTGTTGACAAACGAGATTGAAGGCTCCGAGTTTCTAAAAAATGTCATTTTCACCGAACGGAAAAAAAAACATTACTCTTTGACTTGGATGATAGCTCGTCTTGTTCTTTATGCTATCTCTATAAAAGCAGTCTTAAAGTTCATCCAATCCGCATCAAGTTTTCTTCTTATCTCTATAACTCATCTGCATTCCTTCTACATTCTCGCTTTAAGTTTTCTAATTCTTTTCTCAATGGCCAATTCTTCTAACATTCCTCTAGATCATCCATGAGGTATTCAGTACCTCAACCTCCTGTCCTTTCTGCAGCTACCATTGGTGCCATGTTGCAGCAAGAAAATAATAGTATGGCTAATAAGTCAGACTCCGATGCTATCTACGACTTGGTGAGTCTCGGGACTCGCTACTCATCCTCTATTGTTGCTTTTTCCCAGCGGGTACAAGCCAAAAACCATGAGGTTGAAAAGCTTAAAGAACAAATTGTTGTACTTCAACGAATTGTTCAAGAGTCTCACACAAGGGAAGGAATCCTTCGGCAGAAGAATAAAAAGTTGAAATCTCTATTGGATTCTTCATTCCGTTTGCCAGTTCCCATGGATAAGGATGACATGATATTGTATGAAGAGAATGAGCGTCTCAAACATGAGGCTTAAGAACCTCAAGTTTATGTAAAAGTATTTAAAAAATATCTCTCTATTTTTATGAACTACTGATCTATCTTTTAAGAGATATTCATAATATGCATCATACCTATTTCTCTTCTAATCATACATAATCTATCTTCTGGTAAAGGTTTTGTGAATATATCTGCTAACTGATCGTGTGTGTTTGTGAACTCTAGTACTATATCGCCTTTCTGCACATGATCTCGAAGAAAATGATATCTTATTTCAATATGCTTAGTTCTAGAATGTTGTATTGGGTTCTTTGAAAGATTTATAGCACTTGTATTATCACATTTGATTGGAATGTGATTATACATGAGTTTAAAATCTTCAAGTTGTTGCTTCATGTAAAGAACTTGAGCACAACAACTACCCGCAGCAACATATTCTGCCTCAGCAGTAGATAGTGCAACAGAATTTTATTTTTTACTAAACCAGGAAACTAATGCATGACCTAAGAAGTGACATGCTCCACTAGTGCTTTTTCGATCTATTTTACAACCAGCATAATCTGCATCTGTGTAGCTGATTAGATCGAAAGATGTGTGCTTAGGGTACCATAACCCTAAGTTAATTGTACCACTAAGATATCTAAGAATGCGCTAAACTGCAATTAAATGTGATTCTTTTGGAGATGATTGAAAGCGTGCACATAAGCACACACTAAACATAATATCTGGTCTACTAGCTGTCAAATATAATAAGCTACAAATCATACCTCAATATACCTTCGAGTCAACTGGTTTACCGGATTCATCTTTATCAAGTTTAGTGGATGGGCTCATTGGTGTTCCAGTTTCCTTAGCACCTTCCATTCCAAACTTCTTCAGCAATTCCTTAATATATTTCGATTGATTGATGAATGTCCCACTTTTTTTTTTTAATTTGCAATCCGAGAAAGAATGTAAGCTCTCCCATCATGCTCATTTCAAATTCATCCTGCATAGTCTTAACAAAAACTTGACACATATTTTCATTAGTAGCACCGAATATTATATCATCAACATAAATCTGAATCAAAAGAATATCATCATTTTTGCATTTAATGAAAAGAGTTGTGTCGATTTTTCCTCTTGAAAAACCTTTTTAATCAAGAAACCACTGAGTCTCTCGTACCACGCTCTAGGAGCTTGTTTGAGTCCATATAGTACTTTTGTGAGTTTGAAAACATGATTTGGAGAAATATGATTTTCAAAACCTGGAGGTTGCTCAACATATATCTCTTCATCTATAAAACCGTTTAAGAAAGAACTTTTAACATCCATTTGAAAAAGTTTGAAATCTTTATAACAAGCATATGTAAGTAACATTTGAATAGCTTCTAATCTTGCGACTAGTGCATATGTCTCATCATAATCAATTCCTTCTTCTTGATTGAAACCTTGGGCTACAAGTCGAACCTTATTTCTAGTAATGACTCTGGACTCATCTTTCTTATTTCTAAAAATCCATTTTGTTTTTACTTTAGAGAACTTCATGCATACCTATAAAAACAATTAAAATGAATTTTCTTGGTACCCAAGTTCTTTGGGTCCTTTATTTATTAGTATTAGAAGAAACAAGATATTTAGGTACCCATATGGCCCTAATAGTCATTGTATGCTTTCTTCTAATAGGACAAGAATGATAATTATGACCATTTCTATTACAAAAATTGCAAATGGCATGTGGCATATATGAAGAACTTGAGTGATTATAATAGTATCCTTTTTTGACAAACTTATTATGAAAAGAATTTTGAATATTGGACTTTGATGTAGAAGGATTATCAAAGAAGTTTTTATAAGGTTTGTATTTTTGTTTTGACATATATCCCAAGCCTGCTTTATCAAAAACACATTTTTGACTACCAAGAAGTTTTTCAAAATTTCTTTTTCCATTCGTAAAGTTTTCAACAATATTTTCTAAATCAGTTTTCTTTTTCTTCAACTCAAGATTTTCATCTTTCAAAACAATATTTTCTTTTCTTAAAATATCAATTTCGTTTGTTAAAGAAGAATTTTTCTTTTTCAAAGCAGTATATTTGATACCCAATTTTTCAAATTCCTCATATACATCTTCTAAAACATTTTGCAATTCTTCATATGAAGGATTTTCAATATTATCAAATTTTGTTACCTCAATGTCATCTTTAGCCATAAGACAAAAATTTGATGATTCTCCATTGCTTGCTTCACTATCTGAGCTACTTGAATCATCATCCCATGTAGCTTTCATTGCTTTCTTGCCTGAATC